>CAJPEX010000598.1:0-91681 GCA_905338405.1 Notodromas monacha
AGCTTTTAGAAGCTGTAGACAAATTAAGTTTCAAACAGATTTTTCTTTTTTGTTTCCACTGCTGTGCAACTGCTGAATTTGGTTACAGCATTGTGAAATTAACATTTCATTTTGTGTTGCAGTTATACTATTTTTATGCGAAAAAATGTATGGATTGGAAGCTTTTCAAGTGTGGTTTTCATTAGTTGATCAAAAAACTCATAATTTAATGCAAGCCTACAGAACAGTGTGAACATGCACAAGATGCTGATGTAGCTAGTTCTGATTATATATTTGTCCCTATGAATTTTTTTTTAATAGGTGGAGGTGGACTCTCTCAAAAACAAAACTCATGGGACCAAGAAAACCCTTATTTTAGAGAGTAATTTTTTTTGTAGAGAACCCTCTATATGTTCCCTGCAGGGAACCAAATAAAAAAATTTCTGCACAGAAAATTTCTGCAAACAAGATCTTCATTGTAGAGAGAGTCCTCCTGCATACAGTAATTAGATATGTTTGGAACTATGATTCAGCTTCATTAATGATATTTGTCTTCCATGCAAATTCTGAGTGACTCTATAAAACTCATCATCATGAGGACTGAAGAAATTTCTGACTAGATTGGAGGATTATTTAGAGAAGACAAGGACCCTTTCAAATCTGTTTGAAAGTTATAAGCATTTTTGAGCCGCAATCTCGAAATGGGAGGAAGGCACATGCGCATGAGTCACAAGTTGTATATGTATACGGAGATTTTCCGCTGGGTGTCGCTGCTTTGGGCACCTGCGAGCCCAAATGTCACCTATAGATTCATTCAAATGTCAGGATGATAAACACTTCGTCAAATTCAATTCGAAAAAAGAATGAAAAGTAGTCCTTCCTGATGCTTCATGCACATGGTCAAGTTCCTTTTCTTGATGGCATTCAGAATCAGTCCAAGTGTCCATGCTGCTGCTTGCGTCCAGTTCAATCGAGTCATACAATATCTTATCTCATGTACTTTCAGATAATTGTGTATTGTCTTTTGGTCACCAAACCAATTGTTTTCTTGCATGTACACTTTCATGCTAAGTACATTTATATGTGTTAGTTGAACAAAAATGCTGGCATTTGAAGATATGGTTCAAAGGTTTTGTCAGAAACTTGAAATTTAGGAATTTTGGCACTTGTATGTGCTTGAGTCAGAATCCAAAAGCTCCTTTTTCAAAAATTCTACCAACTTTAACCCAGCTACAGCTTTTCTTTATATTCTGATCCAATGACTTGATGAATATACAGTATAAATTTTGAGGAAATAACCTTCACATTGAGCATCAACTCAAATAAGATTGTTGAATCAGCACACATTGTTTTTGAGTGATGAAATTTCTGGGACTTTTTGTTGTTGCCAAGAACAGTTACTGTGATTTTCAATCCTGTATTTGTTAGCACTTATAGATCTCATTAGTGAATTGATCAGTAAATAAGTGAGGGAGTTTGATTATAGATGCATGGCTGCACATCAGTTCAACTTGGACAGAAAACATTTTTGGCCCTTGCTTATGAAACTTTGTAGCAACTACATTCATCATTCAAAGACCACAACAAAACCAGCAGAATACTGAAAAAACCTTTGAATTATGCCTTTCAAATCCAGCTCAGAAATTGAAAAATAAATACTGAGTTGTCTTACAAATATACCTGGTTTACAGATTAAACCAAAAACCAGTTTTAGAGTAAGGGTTATCATTCAGGTGACACATTATTTCTTACACTTATTAGGTAAAACTGTACAGGTGAAATCCTGATGTAAATGTATTTGGGTTATAAAAAATAGACCTTAGGGTACCAGGGGCAACACAATAGATTTAATGCTAAAATTGTTTTACAGTATATTTCAAAGATTCAGTGCAAGAAATTAATGTACTGTATATTGGTTTTCATAAATTCTTTTCCTTCCAATTATCCAAATTTACAATTTTTCTTCCTTTCTTTGAACATAGCAATTGAACATACAAATTTACTGTATGCTCACAGAAGTGCTAAAAAATGTTACCAACAAATTAAAGGACAGATTACATCAATAACAGAACTGGCTGAAAATATTTCCGTGCCGAAATTTCAGTTCTTCTGATGAATTAACTGAGTTTTCTCAATAATGAACAGCATGCACTTCAAACAAAAAATGAAATTTGTCCGATTTCAGAAAAAAATCGGGATTTATGCAATTGTAATAACCTTAATTCAAAAGATAAACAATTTTATGCATCTTTTTATGGAATTTTCATTTTTTTATTCTTACTATTTTTGCAAGATTTCACCTGTATTGAATGTGTGAATTGATGAAAAAAAATGATTAAGCGCAGTTAATTACGTGATAATTGCGCCTGTCGCTACTAAGCTGAGCGTCGTCTCTGCGAGCATCGTGTCGATTAAGTCGCCTCAAGCCACGCAACGGGAATCTCGGTACTACCGGCGACGCCAGAGGCGGCTGCACTGTCTCTACGCGAGCCCGGTAGCCATTCAGCGCGTCCGCCTCATAGGTGACGCGCATGAGTGACCCGTTCGGGTCCACGTATGAGTAAGAGCCCGTGACCCTGTCTCCGTCGCGGGTTTCTTGGCGGGTCTGGTGGAGTTGGGCGTTGGGATCGGAGACAGAGTACCCAAAGTCGTAGACCGGATATCCGCCGTCTGCTGGCCCCGACAGCGGCGGCGGTGGTGGGGGATTCCCCTGAGTGCGAAAGGCTTCTCCTCTCAGAATTCTGATTTCTTTTTCCTTCAACTTAAATTATATACTCAATGGTGATCCCATGCATTTGCAGTATTGGGGAAATAACACATGATGGCACTGCTCACTTAATAATCAAAGCTTGTGAGGAACTCAATTATTTTAATGCATGCAACTACTGTACTGTATACCTTATTGCACACAATTTGAAGACAATTATTTGCATTTTTATGCATCCAGTCACATATTATGCAAAATGGGTCGGAATTGTTCTTCTTCTGCCTGTTACTCCTATCATGCATGATAATTTATTATATTCACCATATCAGACCACATTACAAACCTGATCCAGGTTTTGAAATTTTAAAGCACGTGTGAAGCGCAGGATGTAAGATTTGAGACATAATATGATTAGTGAAAATCATGAATACAGGAAAATTCCTTCAGAAAGAATTTCTTTACAGCCAATTTTTCATGTATAACGAATTTTTTTCTGTATCCTGGGAGTTTCTTCATGTGTAAGGTAAATGTTACAAAAGTGTTGTTGTGACAAACTAATTTTCTTTCATAATTTCAGCATAGCAGAATTTTGCATAAATTATGTGTGCATGGGTCACAAAAATCATGGCTAATTAGCACAATATGGGAAAAACCAACTTGTGTCTAATTGAAAGGGGAAAAAAACCTTTGAAGGTATAAATGCTAATATTTTTTAAAAGGAAGTTTAGCATTGCAGAAATGATGGAGTTCAAATCAAAATGTGTATCAAGATTTAATTTAAAATTCAGAAATAAATAGTTGTTTTTGGATGAAAATATTTTTTTTATACAATCCTGAAACAGAATTTCAGATTCATCCCAACATTTGAAAGAAACAAAATGTTCCCCAATTTCAGGAAATATACAGTTTTAGATGAATAACTGCTCTTCTTACAATTATTTCCTCTTTAATTCAGCTCATTCTTTAGTAAAAATTGGTATATTTTTAAAAATAATTCAAATAAATGGAACGTCTGAAAGAGGATACTTGTTAATCCAAATAAAAATTTTCAACACTATTTTGTCAAAGGACGTTGGAAATTTCGAAAAATCTCCACGTGTTTATTTTGGAAGTTTTTTGAAGGAGTTTTTTTTACCCTTTTCCCAAAAAATTTCATAATTTTGTTCATGAGCAATAATGCTTTGAAATAAATACTGTACAAAAATATTCAACTGCAATTATCATTTGAATCCTTAAATTCAAGCCAATGATGGCGACATCTATGTAATGCACATGAAAACAAGTCATGTGAGACAGAGTGAACTTCAATTGAAGAAGTGGTTGATTGATACAAAAGCAGTAGAAAACTTTCTTTTAAAAGATATATAGGGAACACTGTACATATTCTAGGAATTATTTCACTCTTATAGGCCAGACAATTTACTTCTAGATTTGAGCCATAAAATAAATGTGGTCCTTTTTCGAGATTTTCATGCCCACAGACCAAACCACTGAAATAAACAATCCGACTTTCATTCGAAACACGGAGTTGTAGAAACATTTTTTGAATTTTAAAATATTTTGCAGTATTGAAAATCAATTGCGGTGCTGTTGGTTATCTCCTGTTTTTCTTTGAAATAAAAACGGCAGTCTTAGTATCAGAATTTCACGCGGATCGTTCCGAACATACATATGCATTTTTAAAATTGAATTTTCGACGAATATTCGTCAACTTGATAAGAAGTTTGACTGCTGTATATTCGTGCGGATATCATTTTGTTAGATTCTTATATCAACGAAAGAAATTACGTGTGAGTATTCGACGCCGAAAAGAAGGGTTTCGATCAGCACTCACGGAATACGGATCATAGTAAAGAGCCTGTCGACGATCGCTCTGCTGTGCTGGTTGTTGCTGTTGACGAGAACTGGCGGCATCGATGGCGGAGCTCAACGGGATGCCGCCCGCGCCAGCAGCGACACCTGTCCCGGGAAACGCGCCGCTGCCCAGAAAGCCCTGCGGCGACCGGTCACCTAGCTGTCGCTGCTGTCGGTCCGCAGCCGAGAACACGTCCTGGTGCTGCTGCTGGCGCTGCTGGAGCTCAGCCTGTTGGCGCAGCTGGTCCGCCGAATAGGCTTCGTGCGGTTGGCGCTGAGCGGCGCCGTTCGCAGCCGCCACCAACGCTGCTGTGCTGAGCAACGCGTACAACAACTGCGCCAGGCCCCCCAGCAGGCGAAAATCGCACAAAAAAATAATAAAAAAGTAGGAAGACATGTTATTACACAATTGCTTCAAATTGCGTCAAAAATCAATTTCGTTATTTTTCCTCGCCCTGATACTCAGTTTTTTTGTGAGATTTTAATGAACTACAGTTAAACCTGTGTATAAGTCGAACCTCCCGAAGTTTAATACTGTACCTCACTACTGTATGTTGATGGAGGTATTTTTTTTTTTAAATCCCAGTCTGAATTCTCTTGGAAATCCTATTTGAAAAATCCCTCTCAACTCGAACGCTTCCCTCTTCAAACCTCCATAATTCGAATTTTAAAGAGATTTTTTAGGCTATTATTTTTGACACACAGGAAAGAAAAAAGTAAATAAAAGTGTAACTTGATGTTTTTTTGAATGAAGGAAGTGACAATAAATTAATTGGAAAAATGAACTCTTGTCCATCCAAGTTCAGCATCCATTTCAACTCATTTAGGAAGCAATTCAAGGGTCAGAATATTACAAATTAAAATTATCTGTAATTTGCCTCCTCCCCCCCCCCAGAGAACAAATGATTGTTTCCCTAACTCAAAAACTCCATCATGTCGAAAAAAAACGACATGATTTTCGGCGATTTTTTTCTTGATTCTCGAAAAAGTCCGAAAAAATTTCTACTCATTAATTTTACAAAAGGAAGAAAATATAATGGAACAAGAAATAAAATTTTGGACATTTTGATAAATACTTTCTGATTCATATTTAGGACGAACTTTCGAGAAACAAATCTATCCTACTTTGTTTTTTCTCGATTATTTTAATTTTCAGTTCGGATTCGATGATGTCCAGTATTTTAAATTGAAGTGTAAAATTATATCATTGCAATAACATGTAAAAAAATTAAAAATTGAATTAAAATTAAAAACAAATAAAATATCATTAATTTTCTGTTGTTCTTTGCGGAATATTACTTAGAAACTTGAGTTTTTGAAGAGTACCAGTCCATATTTTTTAGATTATGAAAAAAGTATTGAATTTAATGTTGAACCATCATTATCACATTATGCTCCGAGTTATTTATGAAAAAGTATCACATATCATAAATATGATTTTTTTCATTCCCCATGATGAAACATTTTTTTTGCTGCACTATAATGAATGTAACAAATACTTCACCTTCATTTTCGACGGTCTGTGTGAACGCAGATTTCTTCTCTCGCTGCCAAATTTTCAGTACTCAAATAATCTGTCTGAAATTGCAAGAACCCGAATTTTCCCCGACTGTATGAATTATATTTTTAAACCTCACGATGATTTTTCAATTTCTTTCCTTTGTCACCCGAGTAAATCAATGTTGGCATATCACTTGCACAGAGTAAAAAAAAAAGAAGAAGAGAAGAACTCGTTGAAAGCTTGAGTTCGACACTGACGTTCTCGACATTGTCGACAGCGTCTTTTATACGACTCTCAACTGACTTTAGTGGATGTTTAAAAAATTTTCCGTTGGGGGAAAAAAGTGGATTGGAAAACGATACAAACAAACAATCCCTGCACAATACGTTTGGAGAAATCCGACGGGAAACAATGGAAAGAGGAATTTTTTGAGGCAATATCCATTGAAAAATGGAACAATACGGTCTTTTTTCCTTTTCTTGGGGTTTCCGTCAGAATTCCCTTGTTATTTGAAAAAACAGTTTCTGCGGGAGCAACTTTTGCCTAGGTTTTCACTTTGACCGTAACTTAGTGAAAAGAATTTTCGCGTAACAAAGACCAAGCCAGCTAACTTTAGTTTTTCCCCGGCAGTGCTTTTTTCAAGTGAAACACAAACAATTATTTTGGAAAAAAGTTGGAAAATTCTCTGGCAGGAGTTCATCTGCCTCATCACACTTTAAATAAAAGCCATTTGACAAATCTTCAAATGTTTCTAATTTTTTGAGATCTTGGAAGAAATTAAAGCCTCTAACTTTTGGAAGATATTCACTCTGAAAAGTTTCAAGTAATTTCCATGAAATAATGATAAACAGGAAGCAAAGTTCAAAGCTTGTCAATATTTTCAAATTGCACATGATTTCGAACTCCTCTCCTATCTGCCTGGAAAACGTATTCACACATTTTTTAAATATTGTTTTTAAATAGTATGTTTGGAAGAAATTCACAGTAATACTGTACATTCAATTTTAATAGTTCATTTCTTTGATTTCACTCATTTCAGTGAATTAAAGTCATTTATTTTTTTAAATTTTTGAGGGAAGAAATCAGCATATGCATCAGAAAATCGCAAATTTGCTTCAAAATTTAAATAATAAGAAAAACAGAGAAAAAACAATTGGATTCAAGGGAAAAAAATTTGCAGTCAACATTTCGCAGGTTTTGAATGCATCTCGTAATTCAATATGAGTTTTTAAAAATATTCTAATTTTATATCTGAAAAAGTTTTTTCCAGGTTTTGGACTTGTTAGCACAAACAACCACATATCTTGCCAAAAATAGATAGATTACGACATTTTGGGGCTGTTAGAAAAAGAGTTTGTAAAAAATTTGTAAAAGCCAGTTGTAAAACAATTTTTAATGCGTATATTTTTTGGATAATTAAGAACTTCTGAAGAGGGTATGCAAAAAATTGAAACCGAGAACCAACACTCAACTATTTGCTACCCCACTGCATGAAAGGATTGAAAGCCACGCATTTGAGCGTGAGGGCCAAGTTAGTATACCAGTGCCAGACAAATACAAAAATATATAAATACAAGTGTATAAGGAGTCAAACTCATCAGGCCAGATAATTTTTCTTTGCAGTAAAATCCTTTTACAACAAACTGCAGGGGCTAGAGTTTTTTTTTTTTACTCCCCTCTTCATTAGCCACAATTTTCTCTTAATTTCTTTTGAACACCTATTTTTAACCCTGAGCTTCTTCCCAGGCCCCAAAGACTGGAATAATGAATTTATTTAAAAAAAATGTGAATGTACCATGACTTATATTTGAATAGCCACAATTTTCTCTCAATTTCTTTTGACCACCTATTTTTAACCCTGAGCTTCTTCCCAGGCCCCAAAGACTGGAATAATGAATTTATTTAAAAAAAATGTGAATGTACCATGACTTATATTTGAATGAACTACAGTACTCCAGTTAGTATTGCTTGCTGGTCAGTTAACTTGGAGGAAAAACTTTTTTAAAATTATGCTTAATGCAAGAAACGGTTAGCTTCATATGACATCCTCGAATTTTCTCTTTCAATTGATAAATCAATTTCCAATCATCTGATGGGAACAGGCTGAACCCTTTGTGCTTCAATTTGAGCTCATCATCAATTGCCTTTTACTGTGATTTTTGTCATTGAAAAATGATGACAAAACATTATGCATGCCTTTTTATGTCCTGTGATGTATCTTCTTTTAATATAACCTGTCAGTGCATTTTTTTCTAATTATGATTTGCCAGAGGATGTGTTGAATATGGATGCAAGAAAAGTTCTTTGAACTTTGTGAATGCTGACTATAATGGAAAATAAAGCTTGGAAATCGACCAAGCAACATTTAATTTCATTTAGCAGTTCTTGTATGCTTTTAAGAAGTGTTTTGTACTGATGTCACAGATTTTATCTATTGCACTACCTGCATGAATATGATGGGCTAATTCAAGAATGATTTGAGATTCTTATCTCTTATTCCTGGCACCTGTTTTTTTTTTAAGTCATACATAATATTGTTGGAAAATAGTGTCAGATTCTTTACCAGATCTTAGTTTACTCTTGAATTGTAAAAGGCCATATTCTGGGCCTTAAATTGCTTCTCAATTGAGTTGACTGGATGCTGAGCTTGGAAGCAATGGTTCATTTGCCCACAATCAGTCTTTCCCTTTTTTCAGAACACATCAAGTTAATTTTTTATTGCTTTTATTTTTTCAGTGTCAAGAAAATAATAGCCAGAAGTCCTGAGGAAATTCTAGTCAATTAAGATGATTTTAAAGAAAAAGCATCTGGGAGATTTTCAGTGCATTATTGTTTCAGACAGGGAATTCAGACAGGGGACTTGAAATAAACTTGACTGAGGGAGGTTCCAGTTATCCAGGTTCAACATTTCCTTCCAGATCTGGTTCCCCAGCAGTTCAAGTGACGTAATCACAGCATAGAAATACAGATTAAAAAAAACGCGCACGTCAAAGTTACATTTAAGAACCTTTAGACCTTGTTGAACCTCTTTATCTACTCGACTGTTCCACGTAACAAAAGGACACAACACGACGTTACAATCAGGTACAGTAGGTCGCCCTTTGGGTTCATTAAGGATGGTGCGGGAAAGATGACATTGTCCTGGACACGTGGATGCATAAGAGTACAGTATACTCTAAGTTACATCATCCCTTATAATATTGGTCACATAAAAATGTCAATTACAATGTGGAAGTGTTTCTATAGAACCACGTCACAGAGAAACGCATATTGGAATTTAGTTTGACAGTCTTTTTTAATCAACAATTTCATTTTCAGAATGACATGTATGCATTGTTTTCCAATGCATACATTTGGATGAGGGAGTCTTGGTTGTGCCTTGTGAATGCTGAAAAGTGGCAAATAAAGTGTTCTGTTCATTCATTCATTCATGTATGCATACATGTCAGATGTCCAGTTATATTTCATGGATTGTATTTTCTTTTATTTTTGTTATCAATTTGTGCTGTGTTTCCTGCTCTGAAGTGATTAAATGACATTGAGTGGATTTGGGTTGGGTGGGAATAAGGGGGTTTAGTTGTGAAAATCTTGATTGAACTTTGTGAACGCTGAAAAGCAGCAAATAAAGTGTTATGTTCATTCATTCATGAGAATGTTGGGTTCCTTTCCTGGGGGTTACTCAAGTGTAGGCATGAATTGTATGAGTGCAGATTTCAGACCATATAAAACGTGAAAACATTCATTTGGAATTCTTCTATAAATATTAATTGGTGCAGTGTATATGCAACTTATTCTCTAACTAGTTTAGCATATCTCCCACATGAGCACATTTTTGTGTGTCCTCATGTAAATTTTCTCTAAAATTTGTGATAAGATCCCCCGCCAGTGTTTCAAAGTGGATGAGTGCAGTTCTCACATGTGAAGCAAAGTGGGTATTTTCTCAAACATCAGTTAAAACTGGTTTGTCAAACATAACTTAAACAAACGTATTTTCAAATTAAGTCTTTGGAGGATGTATCATTCTTGCACAGGGGTTGTAAGTGTGTGATCATATATAGGGAAACTATGAAGATGGGACATTTTAGAGTAAAACCTTTTCTATGGTTTCTAAAATCTGGACCAGCTTATTTCTAATATTACTCCTAAATTATGCAGGCATATACTTGAGTGGCGTCACATACTCTTTGACAATGATGGGCGTCTCTGAGTATTTTATGAAAGTGAAACCATGACTATGTAGGAAAGTTTGAAGTGAAACGGTTGCCTTTATTGGTTCTTCAAAAGTTGTAGGATTCCCTTTTCAAGGGTTTTTGAAGATTTCGGATAAGCGCTGACCATTTAGTGAAACGTCGATCATACATAGATCATATAAAGTTCTCTGCGCCATGTTTTTTTGTATTGTTTGTTCCTCCAGTGGATCTTTAAATGAGTGTGAGGGTAAATGTGAAGTTTTAAAATATTCAGTCAAGCAAATATAATGGATATCAGACAACGGTTGCCCAGCTCTTCTCACAGATACAGAACTAAAACACATACAACATTTGGTTCATAAGTTTTGAGACTTTTTGAATTAGATCCAATAGAGTTTCAACATTGAAAAATTTAGTCTCATAGCCACAGTGTTTGGCAACCCTTGAATGCTGTTCAACATACTCTTTGTTGATTTTAATACATTTTTGCATGCAATAAATCTGCCAATCAAAGCAGTGCCACAGGACATGCTTTTCTGCAGTTTTTTGCTTGTTATTGGGATTCTTGCATGGAAAAAATGCGTTGAAATTAGAAGAGAGTGTGTTGAACAGCACTAGAGTGTTGCCAAACGATAATTTTGCTATGACAGTAAAAGAAAATTGCTGCATTTTGAAACTCTATTGGATCTAGTTCAAAAATTCTCAAAACATATGTACCAATCCTTGTGTGTTTTTTTATTGGATTCATGTTTCCTAAAAGAATCATCTGGTAAGTTTCATCATCATTTTTTTATTCCTTTGCAGGGTCCTTCAGTGTGTGAGTGTGAGTGCAGCTTTCAGATGTGAGACCATGCAGTAAAACATGTGCCTCCTTGAGCTGCTCAGTCCCTCAATTTCAGACCCATTGGACCGCTAGTAAGTCTGTCAGGACATATATTATTCATAGGAAATAGGAGAAAATCATATCCTGCCTTCCTTTGAACTTTTTTCAAAATAACTCTTGATTGAGCAACCCCCACCTAACAGACCTCTTGCCTAAGGGATTTTTGCCTAAGAGACTGTCTCTGGAGGCAGTTTTTCCTCCTTCCTAATGGGCAAATTCTGCAGATTTCTGTTGGTTTAAAATTATCGGTAAAAAGTTTGAAATTTTAATTTACTTATCAATTGATTTTGCTTAACAGACTTTTCACAAAACAGATTTGTCTGTTGAAAAAATTAAGTCTATGGTGCACGGGTTGACTCTAAGTGCTTTTTAATTATTTTGAAACTTATAAAGAAATCATGCCAAATACTATTTATCCCTGCATGTGCTGCTCTACAACCAATCTTTAAACAGACATAAGTGACAATAAAAAATATATTGCCTTATTTTGCAAGGTAGAATATACAGTAATTTTCATGCAGAATGATTTTATTGAAAATTGAAACCCTAGGATAGATTGGAATAAATTCTGAATGAAGTCTGATTTCATGATTTTAGGCAAATTCATTATTTAAAAGAGACATTTTCAAAGCAAATCTTCTTGATGAAAAAGTTTCCATGTACTTTCTTCAAAGGGTTGAAGAGTTTTTATGCAAAAAGCTGCAGCATTTCCACAAGCAGTAAACTCCTTTGCGAAAAGTTGACCTTGAAAAACTTCTTACTTTTCTATATCAGACTCGCGAGGAATTTTATTCAATTTTTTATGACTTTAAAGGATTCGCAGAAAAAATTTATAATCAGTCGTTAGTAGCAAGAATAATGTTTCGTTTTGCAGTTTCTATAGTACAGTACCATTTTCGAAAATTCTGCTTATATATTGCCTATTCTCTCAGACATTTAATTTGATAGTTTTCGACAAGAATTTATTGAGGATTTGCACATGCAAAAAAGGAGCCAAAAGCCGACTGCTTTTTTATTTGAAAATTATTTCTATATGTTCCAAAAGAGTGGTTACTTGGCTCATAATTTTTGCATTTCTATGAAGAAAAAAAAAATTACTCACTGCAGAAAACGAAAATGGAAATGTTCGCTGGAAAATCGGCGGCTGGAAGATACAAAGCATCTGCGCTGTAAAACTCCCATTTCGGAAAGCAAGGTCTCACATTATCCCGCTTTTTCGAGAAGGCTGGCTTTTCTGGGACATTTGAGACCCGGTTGTTGGCTTATTTCGAAATATGAGGGCAACAAAATGAGATGGATATTGGAAAAGCCTTTGGGATAAATAAAAAGAAAAAGAGGAAAAGAAGAAGAAAGAGTCTGGAGCCATAAACCGCAATATCCCAGCGGAAGGGGGTTGCGTATTTTTCTTTCTCGCATGCTGCCCCGGAATGTAAAGAAACCCCCGGAGAAAAAAAGGGGTTCCCAAACTTGCCCCCGAGGACTCTATTTCTCGACACAAAAAAAAAGGATCCAACTCATGTAACTTTTAATGAAAGAAAAAATTTAAAGTGTTTCCTATGTGAGTAAAATAATCTTTTTCATTTGACTGTTTTTAACAGTGAGTCTTTTTTGCAAGTATTCGTATTTTGGGCTATCGTTTAAAATTATTAGGCCCTTGAAAAAAATTAAACGCAGAAATTCCGCAGATTTTCATGAGTAGCTGTATTTTTTTTTTTTTGCTGGAAGAGCGACCAATTAATCAGTCGTTTAAAAACAAAAAATAATACGTTTTGATGGCAGATAAGCTAGTTCTGTATTTGCATTCTTAGTTCCTTTGCAAAAATAGTGAATCTTTTTGACAACAATTGCAATGATGACTTTATTACGATTTTTATTAATTCCCTCAACGACTGACACAATGTACACGGAGTATTTTCATCAAAAATGATGGAAATTAATTATGACTCAAACGCTGTACATTTTTGGAGCTGATGAGCAATAAAAAATCCCATAAAATGTGACTCAAACCAGTGAAAAAAAATCTGAATCGCAGTTTATAAATTTGCAGTCTCAAATAATGTTCAACACGGACAACTTCTAGCTTTACACTAAATTAGACTTTTAATATGACATGTTTTGGATGGCTAAAAATAAAGACTGAAAATAAACAATTTGATGTAAAATAGTCCATGTGAGAAATACCTAATTTTTTTTTAAAAAGTCTGCTGATCCTCTTCATGACTCAATTACTACCTTATTGATCAGCAGTTCAAAGATGACCGACTGAAATCAGGATTCTATCACTTTGTTCCATAAATGGTCTGAAAAATACAAAAATATTTTGTCAAATTGTGAATTCCAAACTTGGATTTCCACCAGCAAATCGAGCAATCCAACAAATGGTAGACTCACTCAAAGCTAGTTTTTGCAAAAAAATTCACTCTTCTTCGGACTTCATTGCTTTTTATGAGGTATTTTCTTGGTTTTTTTTTATTGTTGAATGTCAACATTATTTTTAATAAGAGGATGTTTTTTTGCTTTGTTTTCAGGGATAGACGAAGCGGTTCCACTGTTGAGGGCTTCCGAGAAAATTTTTGAGGAAACCGTCCGCGAAAGCTGCAATGACCAGGTGAGACTACGAAATTCAGTTTCAAGATTTCACATACTTTTTTAAGAATAGGAACAATGTTCTGTGAATTCAAAGGAAGGTAAAGCAATTTTGTGAAATAAATTTTCATGGTGAGTCACATGAGATACATGAAGCTCACTATAATGATCCTAGGCTTTGCGAATTTTTTTTTTTTTTTTTGCATTTCGGAGTGAGTGAACTTGACAGTTCCAGATTTTTCGTGAAATCATTGATAGTAAATTGATGATGATTCCATGAAGGCAGGAACTTTTTGAAGTTGTGTTTTATAGGGACAGAAGATCAAACGAAATTCCATCCCCAATTCCGATCGGATAACTTCCTGTGACATTTTCTTTATCCGTCTGTCGATCCACATTATTTCTAAAAGATCAAAGCCCCTTTTCCTGTTTCCGTCCGAGGTTAATTTCCTTTTAGAAAAGTAAATAACTTTCGATGGACGGGTCTTCTTTCATCAGTCTCAAACAAAACACGAAGCAACATTTTGTTTAATTTTTTTCTGGATTTCATTTGGAGGACTTGCTTGAAATGGGTGTAGTCCAAAAGCCCCCCTGCCAAAAGCCCCCCTAGGTCAAAAGTCCCTCCTGCCAAAAGCCCCCCTTGGTGCAAAAATTGGAGATTACAGGTCTCCTTGTAACTCTTGATGGTAAGCTGCACCTTTCACCAGCAGGCCGAGCACAAGGCCAAGTACCAATATGTTTGTAAGTTGAGTTTATAAAGGGATTCCTCACCTGCATTGGTTATCAGTGATTCTTTGAATGTCAAAGCATCATCGCTTGCTGACTTCTGCAAAATCTACAGTTCACCTTGTTGATCCAATGGCTGGTGCACTTCAGATCAGAAGGGTGGTGAAAAGACATACTACAATGGCTATTTATTCATGGTTAAGAGCACAAATGGCAGTACTAGGTGCTGGAAATGTGCTAATGAAGAAGGAGAGGAGATAAGAGGGCCACAAACTCTTCTTTTACTGTAACTCTCGTAGTCACTGTGACTCCTTCTCCGACGTCTTCCGTTAAAACTTCTACTAATAAATTGTCAGTAAAACTCCTGATTACTTTGGTTCGTCGGGAACTCAGAGCCATGAAACTTGCATTAAAAAGGGGGGGTTTTGGCAGGATGGCTTTTGACCTAGGGGGGCTTTTGGCAGGGGGGGGGGCTTTTGGTTGGGTACCGTCCAATGCTGAGGAGGCCTAAGTTGGGAAAAATTGGGGTGGCAGATTTTCCATTGTTTTCAGGATTCTCCCATGCAAATCCTATGCCAGGAATGCAGGAAAAAACACCACCCAAAAGGAGTATTTTCCTTTTTATTTTTCATTAGGAATTTTTTGCAGGATTAGGAAACATTATTGGACTTTTTCCCAACTTAAGCCTTGGTACAAGAGTATAATTTTTAAATTTCCAGTGCTCAGTGGCACAAAATTTTGCAAAAATACCCCTCCCTTGCTGCACAATGGTTAAGAGGAGAACCCCAATGTAGTACCAACTCAGTTATCAGTGCCACAAAAATCTCTGTCTGGTTTTTAAAAAAAATTGACAGAAATGGAAGTAATCCCGGCATTTCCCCATGGATGTAATTGGATTATAAGATTTTTGAGTGAGAAGTACATCCCCCCCACGCTGACATAAAACTCAGGATAAATGTGGAAAATCTATTTTTGAATTTAAATTACTGAAAAATAATCTGTGTTGCATGTTACCCTCCTTAAATGGAAAGCAGAAAAACAGTGGAAGCTTTTGCTGAGTTGTTGATAATCCCTTCATTTACATTGAATAAAACTAACTGAAATGCACACACAATCTTGGAGAAACAGCTGTGATCCTTTAACTAGACATCATATGCTTCAAAATCTAATACATTGTGCCTTTATGCATGTTCTGAAATAAAATATGAAAAAAGTACCTTTGAGCTTTCAACATTTAATTATTTTGGCTTTTCTCCTATAAAATACCCTGATTGGCCTAATAATTCTGTAAACCAGCTCATGTTTCCTATGATGGAAACCCTGAACTGAACCTCTCTTCCACACAATACCCTTACACCCTTGCTTAGTGTTCCACAAAATGTGCCAGGAAAAATGGTAGCACTAAATGGGGGTTTGACTGTATATAAACACACTTCTTTTCTCAAGCGTTGTAAATTGTCTTATTCCCCTTGCTCACCAACAACATGTTTTGCGGTGTCAATCCCACGCCGCTCCATTGTGTCGTCGTAAATCCTTACAAAATGGCACAAAACGGCATTTAACCCCGCCAAAAAAAAACACGTTTTATCTGTCAATAAAAAAATAAGAAAAAGTAAGAAAGAAAATCTGTGTTGGAAGAGAAGGATTATTTTTTCCGGCGTCAAGGAAGTCGCCTGCGGTAAACCTGACCTCGCCCCGTTACTCGCCACGTCATCGCGCGGATGATGAGAAAGAAAAGTTGGAGGACGTTGGAAAAATAAAATTAGAAACTTGAAAAAAAAGGAATGGAATAACGATGGAAAGACAGGGAAATAAGATTGTACATCCCTGTGTATATATGTGTGTGTGTGTGTGTTTGCAGGCGGCATCGCAACAACAGCAGCAGCAAGAGGCCGAGTTCAACCCTGTCGTGACCGCTGTTTGCCGCAAGGGCATGATGACGATTTCCGTGGAGACTGAACTGCCCTTTTATGGTAAAATATTCCGCTTTTTATCCCTTCTTCTTCTTCTTCTGATCTTCTGCCATGGGGGAAAGAATGTTCGCTGAAATCCCGTTACACCTGTCCCGAAAAAATAATACAGTATTTCGACCACAACAGTACGAACTATGGTCAATTTTAGACCTGAACCCGGGGCAGCGATTTCCTGAGAAAATAACTCTGTAGGCTGCAAATATTTATACTATTTTTTTTCAGTGTCGGATTATGCGCTGAAATATGCTAGAATTCTGGAAAGAGTTCTTCGCTGTCTGGAATTGGCCTCGTCTCAAATTGGCTCTGTTTCGAACTGTTCGTCTCAATTTGTCCTAGATCCCGAATGAATTGATAGGTCTAAATTATGCAGTATAAAGTTTTTACACTTTTATTTCTGTCCTTTCCTACCTGAATTGGTTTAATATCACAAAACTTGAGCATATTGTTCATGAAGATGAGATTCTCATTACTTTGAAGTGTAATTCTCGAGTGCAGTCTACGAATTTCCTCATTATTCTCATTATCATTTTTTAAGAATGTAGATTCTCATTTTATTTTAGTATTTAACCGGCCGATAATAACATAAAACGAGTGCATCAAGTAGCTCAACTGTGGTCTGTACTGCATTTTTTCCCATTCAAAATCCTTGAAACGTGTCTGAGGTTTTTATGGGACCTTTGTAACAGAGTAAATGTCATACTTAACAGTAGCACCTGAAAGCTTGGTAATCACCATTACGCAGTTCAATTCCTCAGGGAAGGAAGTGAAATATCTTGTACAGTTCTTTTAATGGCCCATGAATACCAAAAACGACAGATAATTTTGTGGTAAATATAAAAGTTCAACCCCTTCCGGTTGTAAAATGGGTCATGCTTGCCATTTTGACTCTTTATGGGAGGCATGGCGAAAACAATCTTGAAGTAATTTTTTTTATGAATACTAAATGATCAAAACCCTCGAGTAAGCTGAACTTTTGTTTTTTGCTGTTGTGCAAATAGTTCAAATGTGTACGATATTTTCTGCAGGTATGCTTTTTCGGTTAATAGCTTTGCAGTTCGCCCGCTAAAAATAGTCATGTGAGAATGCATTTTTATTTAAACTGACACAAATCCTGGATTTAGGTGATCATGATACGATGATTTGAGACGAAATTTGGAGGAATAACCTCATGCGAATTTAGGTACTGTTTTGGATTGTGCGAATATTTCTTCAATAAGCGGCAGAATCGAAGTCAAGTTTTCAAAATCATTTTCATGCTTGAATTCCTGGGTTATCGGAGTGAAAAGTCTTCCAAGAGAAAAAAAATAGAAAAGCGAATTTTACTACCGGTTCTTTTGAAGGATGTTGTGGCGGAAAAAGTTGCTGTGCTTGGTGTGGTTTATTATTTTTTTCTTTCTATATTTTTCTGTGATCATATGCCTTGGGGCAGAACGTTTTGTCAGTCATGCTTTGCTGGCCAGAATTCTTGCTGAGATTCTCTCTTTTTTATATTAAAAAAGAAAACTATCCTCTTTTTTTTTACGTTATTATTTTTGCTTCTGTAGTCGGTGTTTTCGGTCTGCTCTTGACGGAAAGGTGTCTTGAGAGATTACCGGGAAAAAAGGTTCCACGGTGCGTGGAATTTATTTCGCGTGCTTGTGATTCATCCTACGTTTTTTATCTGGTTGGAATTCTGGCGGATAAGTTTTTTTTTACTGTTGAGAATTTGTGGTGGTGTTGGGATCAAAGCATGGTGGTCAGAAATTGTTAGAATTCATTTTAGCTGATGATGGAAGCTCTTGAAGGATTTTTTCAAGGCTCATTATTGAAAGCTCATCAGTGCTTTCAATTTCAACTTGAACATTTTGTTGCTCACAACTTTCATTTCAATGTACCAACAAGACATTTGAACCAATTTTCGAATAACATTGAGTTAAATCATCCAAAAATGAAGATTCATCGTCATTCCGAAGTGGAGGGCAAGTAATGAGGATGAAATGAGAGGATGAATTTCAAATTCTCAAAACGCATCTGTCTTAAAACGTCCCAGTCTCAAAAAATTTCCATCTTGAATAGCCCTGGTCTCCAAAAGTATCTGTCTCAATATGACCCTGTCTGGAATTGGCTCAGTTTCAAATTGTTTGTCTCAATTTTTCCTAGATCCAGAATGAATAGATAGGTCTAAATTATGCAGTATAAAGTTTTTAAACTTTTATTCCTGGCCTTTCCTACCTGACTTGGTTTAATGCCATGAAACTTGAGCCTATTGTTCATGAAGATGAGATTCTCATCACTTTGAAGTCATTTCCACGATGAGGGTAAACTTTCGTTTTGAAGAAATTTTCATCCAACATTGCCATTTTCGGGCATTTTGCGATAAACAACTAATTGTCCTCGATTTCGCGATTTTCCATCGTTACGTGTGAACGGCGTTAAGACAAAATTTTCCCCGTTGGATCTGCTCAATCTTCATAAACGTCTTCTTTAATTGTCTGAAAATTAGCTTTAAATGCTCCTCATTTTATGACACTGCGAAACCGGAACGATTTCAAGTCATCTATTCGTGAGATAAAATGACGAAATTCCCCGGAGAAGCGTTTTTATTATATTGTAGTTTTTCTTTTCCAAATGAGGGAACTTTCAAGGTTTTTTTTTTTTAACGACGAAAAGTGTTCCACGCAATGCTTGAAAATAATGCGACTTGGGAATCGTAATTTCAGTCCTTCTCAGAGTCTGTGGTTTTCTGGGAATATTTATCCAATTTTTTCAAGTTTGTGGTAAGATGGGAGCAGTTGAGAAGGGATTGCGTTTCTGCTTGGATTCCCGTGAATTGTGGCCTGTCATGATGTTCCTGGCACGAAATTGATGCCGAGTTCAGTAACATTGGTCCTGGATTTCTTCTACGACATACATAATCTTTTTTTTTCCAAGCTTTCGAAATGTTCCTCTCTCGAAAATATCCATAGTTTGAAAATTTTCAGATTTATCCCAGGGGTTTTCCATTTTTTGTTCGGGGTGATTCAGAGCGGACTTGACGGGATTTCTTTTTTTTTTCATTGGTGCTGTAAATTTCTCTAGGAAATTTATTTTTCAAGAAACCTCTGCGGTATGGAACAGAATAGAAACGGTTCAAGTAAGGTCTTGTATTCTTTCCTTCTTTTTCAAAGGATTCTTCTGAACGTATTTTTGGTGGGTATTTGGAGCAAGGTTATGGTTCTGTTCTGGAAACCCGAAAAAGAGCCTCGGAAAGAAAGTATCCAACCCCATTTAAGGTTCTGTTAAAATCGATCGCCTCAGATTACCATTTTTTGTGGGAGTTATTATAAAAAGTCAGCGTGATGACCTTGTATTATTTGGAAAATTAAAAGGGATTGTTACGCATTCTGTATCGAGAAAACGAAATCTTGAATTACGCCGAAATTTTGTCCAGGCATGCATACAAATATCGTTCGTGTGCAGTCAATCATTTTATTTTTATTTGACGCAGGCTGTTGTCTATTAAAAAGAACAATTTGCTCAATCCCCAAAATATCTAAAATTTTGAAAAGTGAACCAGTGACATATCTTGATGATGCCAAACTTCTGCTGACGACAAATGACACAATAATAAATCAACAATAATCTTATTTCAACCAAGAAAATTTGAGAAAAATTTAGAATGGGATTTTGAATTCTTTAATCACGTTCAAGGCGAAAATAAAATTGACCTGTCAAAAACCAATTAGTATTTTTTTCGAGCTCCGTGTACCTGAGTTTTCACTGAATGTTTTTGGTCTGCTTGTGTCTGTCGCACGTATATGCAATTATAAAATTCTTATGTACAGTTGGAAGAAATTATTTCAAAATGATTTAAATTTTTCTCGCTTTTTTTTTTGTGTGTGGCAGGCGTTGCATGTGGCGCCTTGCTTGCAATTCGAAGGCTATTCGTTCCAACGCTCAACGATTTTATAATGCGGTGATTTACGAGTGTTTGTTTTCAAGATTTTATTTTTTTGCAGGGGTTGTGCACGCCAAGTATTACAGGAAGCCAGAGTGTTCCATTAATGGCGTCGGAACTAAGAACACGTCTTTCGTCATCGACCTCCTGGCCGAGCCCGGAAGGCCCAATTACTGCGGCATCAACTTCAACAACGTGGGTCATATACTCTGGGCTTCCGTCCATATAAATTTATATACGCGTATATACATCTTTTTTTTTATTCATTGTTATTTATAATGCTCGGATCACAGCGGGTCGGCTTTTGTCCTGGATTATTGTTCCGCGGGTATAATCCTGAGGAATGGCTGACTGATCCACCCTGGTTGCGCCTCAGGGCAGGGGCCGGAAAAAATTCCCTTCTCAAGAATTAACGCCTGATTTTTTGCCTATACTGTATATATATATATTTTTTTTTTCAAAGTGAAGATTCATCATAACACATAGTCTGAAGGTTCGGAATACTGGTCCTTCTTTGATAACAAATTCTCTGCAATTTAAATAAGCAGGGATTCATCGTAGAAATTGGAACCTGGCGGATTAAGAAAAAAATTTAAAACTAGTGCGTATGTTCAAAAATAAACTCCGTTACTTTCAAAATTGCGGTTCAAGCGTATTTTAAGATACCAATGCCTTGGAGTGAATTTTTGCTTCTAGGATATTTGCGAAACCCATAANTTCTGGGAATATTTATCCAATTTTTTCAAGTTTGTGGTAAGATGGGAGCAGTTGAGAAGGGATTGCGTTTCTGCTTGGATTCCCGTGAATTGTGGCCTGTCATGATGTTCCTGGCACGAAATTGATGCCGAGTTCAGTAACATTGGTCCTGGATTTCTTCTACGACATACATAATCTTTTTTTTTTAAGCTTTCGAAATGTTCTTTTCTCGAAAATATCCATAGTTTCAAAATTTTCAGATTTATCCCAGGGGTTTTCCATTTTTTGTTTGGGGTGATTCAGAGCGGACGTGACGGGATTTCTTTTTTTTTTTATTGGTGCTGTAAATTTCTCTAGGAAATTTATTTTTCAAGAAACCTCTACGGTATGGAACAGAATAGAAACGGTTCAAGTAAGGTCTTTTACTCTTTCCTTACTTTCAAAGGATTGTTCTGAACGTACTTTTGGTGGTTATTTGGAGCAAGGTTATGGTTCTGTTCTGGAAACCCGAAAAAGAGCCTCGGAAAGAAAGTATCCAACCCCATTTAAGGTTCTGTTAAAATCGATCGCCTCAGATTACCATTTTTTGTGAGAGTTATCATAAAAAGTCAGCGTGATGACCTTGTATTATTTGGAAAATTAAAAGGGATTGTTACGCATTCTGTATCGAGAAAACGAAATCTTGAATTACGCCGAAATTTTGTCCAGGCATGCATAAAAATATCGTTCGTGTACAGTCCATTATTTTATTTTTATTTGACGCAGGCTGTTTTCTATTAAGAAGAACAATTTGCTCAATCCCCAAAATATCTAAAATTTTGAAAAGTGAACCAGTGACATATCTTGATGATGCCAAACTTCTGCTGACGAGGAATGACACAATAATAAATCAACAATAATCTTATTTCAACCAAGAAAATTTGAGAAAAATTTAGAATGGGATTTTGAATTCTTTAATCACGTTCAAGGCGAAAATAAAATTGACCTCTCAAAAACCAATTAGTATTTTTTTCGAGCTGCGTGTACCTGAGTTTTCACTGAATGTTTTTGGTCTGCTTGTGTCTGTCGCACGTATATGCAATTATAAAATTCTTATGTACTGATGGAAGAAATTATTTCAAGATGAGTCAAATTTTTCTCGCTTTTTTTTTGTGTGTGGCAGGCGTTGCATGTGGCGCCTTGCTTGTAATTCGAAGGCTATTTGTTCCAACGCTCAACGATTTTATAATGCGGTGATTTACGAGTATTTGTTTTCAAGATTTTTATTTTTTGCAGGGGTTGTGCACGCCAAGTATTACAGGAAGCCAGAGTGTTCCATTAATGGCGTCGGAACTAAGAACACGTCTTTCGTCATCGACCTCCTGGCCGAGCCCGGAAGGCCCAATTACTGCGGCATCAACTTCAACAACGTGGGTCATATACTCTGGGCTTCCGTCCATATAAATTTATATACGCGTATATACATCTTTTTTTTTATTCATTGTTATTTATAATGCTCGGATCACAGCGGGTCGGCTTTTGTCCTGGATTATTGTTCCGCGGGTATAATCCTGAGGAATGGCTGACTGATCCACCCTGGTTGCGCCTCAGGGCAGGGGCCGGAAAAAATTCCCTTCTCAAGAATTAACGCCTGATTTTTTGCCTATACTGTATATATATATATTTTTTTTTTCAAAGTGAAGATTCATCATAACACATAGTCTGAAGGTTCGGAATACTGGTCCTTCTTTGATAACAAATTCTCTGCAATTTAAATAAGCAGGGATTCATCGTAGAAATTGGAACCTGGCGGATTAAGAAAAAAATTTAAAACTAGTGCGTATGTTCAAAAATAAACTCCGTTACTTTCAAAATTGCGGTTCAAGCGTATTTTAAGATACCAATGCCTTGGAGTGAATTTTTGCTTCTAGGATATTTGCGAAACCCATAAAAAGATCAGTTTTGTGATTATTTTTTGCATGAGTTTTATAAATTTCGGGGCTTTGGAGACGTGATCTTTTGGGAGGAATTGGTCATTAATTTTATTAAAAAATGCTCTTAATTATTGTCTGAACACTGTTCGAATCTCTGCTCACCAAGATTAAAATTGGAAAGGAAGTAAAAGAATTGAATTAGAAATTAAAAACAAAAGTACTGTACGTCACAATTTCAATACTTGTGATTCTGGATGTGAAATTCTTGCTGCGATATGAAATATTTGGCCCAAAGTCTCTCAAATAAGATCTGAAAGTTTAAAAAATCTTCGGCGAATGAACGAAGTATTTTTTATCCCATAGTTTTTGTCGGTTTTCAGAATTTAGACTCAGAAACTTAGATACAAAAACAACTTAATTTTTTTAAAGGAAATATTCTAAACTACGAGTTATTTAAAAAAAGCCTTCCCAACCTTCATCAAAATTAAATATTACGACATCCCCGGAGTGTATGATATCAAGAACATACCTGTTCGTCTCGAAAACTGCATTAAGAATTTTCTGGGGATGATGTAATTAAGATTAGGTGCTTGTGCAACATTCTAGTCATATATAGCGAAAGCCCACACTCAATTAATGCTCAAGAGGGTGTTGATTACGCTTCGTTTCGTGACACATTATCTAACTTTAAGCAGACTTTCACCCATTAATTGTTTCGCTTCGAGCACGAGAAAGCTTTTCTTTTCCTGCGGTAAATTAGCTTCTTTTGTGCACTTTTGAATGAATGAGAGGAAAAAAAAAGCTCTCGCCAGAACTTTTGCCGATTCTTTGTTTCTGCTCGCTGACTTGGCTTGTGTGTGTGTTTTTTTTTAAACAGAAAATATCAGAGCTGAACTAGATTTGAATCTCGCCGAACATCGAGTTTCTCAAAAAAATTATATGGGAGATGAATCTCTACCGAAGAGAAAAAAAATTCAAAATATAGTATTTGAGCTTATATTTTTCGTTTGTTTTTCAGGTGACTGAAGAACGATCAGTTCCGATTGCAGTTCGGACTCACAAAACCCTGGAGTTGGCAGACGACAAATATTACGTCATAACCTGTGGTCGATCGGGTTACAAAAATTCCAGGCATGTCGATATTGCCTCATTTGCATGAAACGACCCTCTATTGCATTGAGTATTGCTTCATTTTTAATCAGAAGTCAATGCTGTGTTCAAACCGATTTCCGATCAATCAAGGAAAAGCTTGTACGGTTTCATGAATTTAATTTTCATCATCGAACAGGTTTGAAAACGCATTGACGGGTTTTGATGGGGTGAAAAATAATGATTGAGTCAGAGTGAACCGAGGCATAATTCTGAAAAAAAGCTCTCGAGTTAATTTAAATAAATTTTTTTATTTTAGGATTTTTCAGTGAAAAATGCACATGAATTTAATCAAATTTTCGAATGATGGAGTTTTGTCTGATGCAAGAAAAAAAAGGATATCATGCATTTTAGACTTGTTCAACATTTCTTTCTTGGAGACAGAAAATATTTTTAACCTTCACTTTCTGTTTGAAATTTGAAATGTGACATCGTAGAGTGATTGTTCGAAGAAATTTCAAAAACCTTAGACATAAGTTCCAAGGTTGAGCTGGGAAATATTCTAAAATTAATAATTTGGATATGACACATTCCCGAATGAACATTAATTCCTCTTGAATCCCAGAGTTGAGCGTAAAACAAATTTTAAAGTTGATCCTGAACAATGGAAAATACGTGTATTTATTTGGCCAATCACTACGTTTCTCGAAGAATGTGTTTTTCAATTGATTGTCGAATTTAATTCCCAAAAAAAAATACAGAAATGAAACATCGCTGGTGACGTTGAAACTGATGTCTGATGGAACCAGGGTTCGTCACACAGTCTATGGACAACCTTACATTCTTCAAGCTGATCTTTCCAAACCCGATGGTAAGCATTTATTTTTTATTCGACCGAAATTTTTTTTTTCTCTCTTGCGGACCAAGAAATTTATGCCGACTTTTCAGAAGAATTTAATCCCGTTTTTCTTCCTTCAATGTCAGTGTAAAGAATTATCATCCTATAGGAAAACGTCGGGGGTATTATTGCAGGGAATTCTTGTCCTAGCGGCATTCTTTGACACAGAATGACGTCGTTTAAAAAGTAATTCAAACGCCGAGAAGATTTGTTGCTGGCGTAAGGAATGTTGAAGTTATTCTTACCCTGAGGGCAAAGAAGAAAAATGCATCCGGAGCCGACGAAAAACACCGACAACAACGTGTTTTTTTTGGAGTTTCTCGAAATGAGGGAACAAAAGTCATTCTAAAATGTCCAATGCTCTCTGGAAACTTCCGCCACTAAGATTTCAACAACAATTTCCATAAACTTGAAAAAAAGAAGATATAATAAAGTATTTGAATACTAGAATATTGCGTCGCGGATTTTGGATGTGCATAAGATGAAAAAGATATCATACCTAGACCAATTGATTTTTTCTGAATAATTTCACACTTGAAATTGGACGCACTTGAAATTAAACTCGAAAGAACAACAGAACAGACCTCAATTCCTCTTTACTGTATTAGATATTTTCTAAAATAGTTGAGTTCTACGATTGAGAGACAAATATCAAATTGAATCTTAATAATACATCGGTTTTCAAATGATATTCGATTTCATGATTTTAGATAAATTTTTAGGACTTGATTTTTGAGCAAGAGGTTTCTTATGCTTCTTCACGCTTTTGTCCTAGTTACGCGTGCCTTTCAATGACTTTCACAAGCACAAGCAAAATTCTTCCCTTGTTGTTCAAAAAAATTATTTTGTTTCCTGCATATTTTAAAACATGTCAAGACACCTTTGGAATACTCGTATGATGGCGAAAAAAGAGAGGAAAATCCTGTCCCAAAAGCGTGCGTCCTCATTGGGGAAAGATACATTTTCAAAGATCTGATTGCTTTTTCTCATGGTAATAATTATTCAAAAATGAAAAAAAGTTCGAGTCCATGATAATTTAGCCTGAGAGATTTAAGATTGATTTTTTAATGATATTTCAAACGAAATATATGTAGAGGCTTGCCCAACCATTACGATTTTCAGGAGTTTATTGTCCGTGACTAACGTTTTGCATTTTTTACTTTTTTAATCACGGTGATTGCGATTTGGAGACTGGATTCGGAAAAAATAATTGCCATTTTTCTTCATTCATTCATTTTCAGCTCAACGCATTATTTGTTGAGTAACCAACATCGTTGGCAACCTTTGCGAAACCATGTCTTTGAAGTACTGCTCTGATTCTTCTCCTTCAAGAAATCGGAACAAAGACGATTAAATGTCATCTGGGTCTCCGAAAAAATGATAAAATAAAATAAAAACGATGAGATATGTTGCTTAATCGAAACTTGGCGTGTTTTCTCGTGCCGGAACCCGAAAGTGTGTTCCCCCTTCTTTTTTTTCATGGAAGAGTTACGCAAGAGGTTCTTCGTGCCGACATTGTTTCCGGAGTTTTGGGTTTAAAACCCGCAGGAAGAATTTTATGTTGCATCAACGGCTGATTCCAAGGTTCCGGTTGAGTGTCTGGGTGATGAAAAAACCGGGAACCCATGCATTACAAAATCCAGGCCCTTAATTATGGTAATTTGGACGCGTGCACCTGATTAAGAAAGAAGACGTTGATTCACGTAATTGATTTGACGTTATTAGCGGGAAAATGCTCATGAAATGCTTCGAGTAATTGGAACAAATGGCGGACACTTTTTTTTTTTGCGCTAGTGTATTATTGTTTTCCAAAATCGCAGTGGAAAACTTCCACAGAAACCATTTTTTCCTGAGGAAACGTCTCAGGATTTTGAATCACTATCCCTCGAACTATCGTACTGTGTGGAACATTTTCCCCAATGCGGAAGGATACGAAGTACTGGCAAATCTATTCAAAACTGTTTGGAAAAACTTGTGAAATTGTGAATACAACTTCTTAAAATAGGGTGTTCTTGAGCACCCCTGATGTAGCCCAACCAATTTCTGTGTTATATTTTATCTTTCCCTTTCATGTAAAATACTCTACATTCAAACCTTTGTGACAACCACCAAAAAATTTGACTTGGGGAAACAAGCATTTTTGTTGTGGGAAACAGAAGAATATTGCAAGAAATTGGAACTGGTGAAATTCTGGGTCTTGAATTTCTTTAAATGAGTTTACAGCATGCTGAACTTGGAGGCAGTGGTTCATTTGCCCAATTAGCCTTTCATTTCATTTCAAAAAACATCAAGTTACTTTTCTCTTTCCTGTGTCAAGAAAATAATTAAAAGGCCTCAGAAAATGTGAGTTTTGGCGGTTTGAGAAGAAAAGCCTTTGATTTAGGGAGCTTTTTAACCCTTTGGCAACAAAGTTGTACTTTTTTTTGCCAAATTTTGTTGCACCTAAGATAGGTGAAGAAAAAAATGTCGACAGGGGGGTTAAGGGAAAAGTTGGGAAAAATCGCAATGTTTTTTTCCCTGGGCACAGACAATTTTTGTGGGAAAATTAATAAAAATGCTCAGTTAATCTCCCCACTTTTTTGGATATTTCTGGAATTTGCCTCAGACAACCTGGAAGGGTTTTCCTGGCCTTCAAAATTATGAAAATGCGGAAGGATACAAAAATAATCAGACTCTGTCCAGCTATGGGAAAGAACCCTCCGCCGTCCAAGGGTTAAAGCATTGACCCTAAGGGAAGTCAGATGGAGACTTGAAAAAAAAAATTAAATTTAGGGAGGGTTCGAGTTATCAAGATTGAACAATAAAAAGGCTTAGTATGGAATCAAAAATAAAAAAGAATGATAAAAATTGCATCAATTTAATTTTCCCGCAGGAATCCATTCCATCAAGGTGAAAAACTGCTTCAGCTTCAGCTCCACCAACGAGTCGGTGCGTCTGATCCGCGAAGACGGTTGTCCCGAACGTTCCGACATCATTTCGGAATTCGTGTACAACTCCACGACCGGGATTGGACAAGCGGAAGTGTACGAGATGTTCCGGTTTCCGTCGAGTGCGGAAGTACACTTCCAGTGCGACATCGTCTTGTGCCGAGGCCGTTGTGTGGAGCCCGTTTGCGACGGCGGTCCGCCGTCGCCCTGGGCCAACAACAGGGACGCCGAAGAGGAGGCCAAGAACGTCCTCATGGCGTCCACGACTGTTTTTGTGCACGAGCCCGGGGAGAAATTTGCTGGTACAGTATCAATTTTGTCATTTCAAGTAATCATTCTATCTTTTTTTTTTTTTCTTTTCAAAACAACTATAAAAAATTATTACTCTTACGATCAATGGGTATGCTTAAACGTTTAAACCTATATTTAAACGGTTCCTTTTCTACAATCGCAGGCAAAATTGTTTTCAATTTTTAAGCTGAAAAAGGAGTTAATGACACAGCCTAAAAATTAGACTCATTAAACACATTGAAACCGGTGAGCTCAAGAAAAATACTGACTTTTTAAAGCAATAATTTATTTTCAATGGTTTAAAAAAAACTGAACTACTCTGGAAATGATTACTTCGAAAAAATTTGTGACTTAGCTCTGAAATATGTGTTATTTTGAATCAAGGGTGTCCAGAATTGGGACAGGAGAACTGGCTTTTAATAAAGCTCCTCCAGTAATTCTGAAAATATTCTCGTGACTTTTCGAATTTTTCGATCAGCACATTTTTAGCTCATTTTCGTACGACTGTTGAAATTAGTAAATAATGTTTGGCGAAAATTAGTTCGTTTTTTTGAATATGTATCTATATGTGACTTTTTTAATACATTATGGCGTTTAATATTTAATTACTCTCTTTTATCGCTGATGGCGTCTGAGATAATAATCATGACTAAATCCATGATCGCATCTGAGCATCTGATCAAACCATCATTTGAATTTAAAGTCAAATTAAAAATTCAAATTGAATCTCTGAGGCCATATTCAGTTAATGAGCACAAGTGTTAGAATCACGCAGTTCGAAACAATGAAGAATTTATGTTCAGAATTTTTTCAAGGATTTTTCTCGTGGATTTTTATGATATTTAGGACACGATCGAATTCGAGGTTGATGTAAACCAGGATAATTCTACTTTTTTGTGAATGTGTTTTCCCCCTTGCCCTTGGATGATGTAGGAACTTTCATTCTATGTGTAATTACCTTCAATTTCCCTCGTGGTTTACTTGGATTTCAAGTGGTGTATATAGGGTTCTTCGTGTGGGAACATTTGGTGGGAACGTAAAACAGTCGGGTACTGGAAATTATTTTCGAAGGTCGTTTCAAAATATGATCGATGGCATTATATTTCGTCTCTGTTCCCAGAAAGGCATGAAATTCAAATGTTTTCTTGATATTTCGGTAGTGAATTAGTAGTGAGTCCCTTTGAATCACCGCAAAATCCACTTGAGTTGTAAACAGTTGCCATATTTAATTATTTGCAATTATGGCATCGATCCAAATATGCTCTGGCTTCTCGAATCGAACTAAAAATACAAGCTAATGAGGAAAAACACAACAATGGCGTTTTTCAAAATGTTTTCAAATTCGAGTATTATTTCGAGCTTATAATTACCGTTGATACGATCTGAGTAAGTTGATCTTAAACAGCAAATCTCCCGATATCACGCATAATAAGGTGAAGATTATCCTTCGGAATTGAAACAAATTCGAAAAAATGGGGAAATTGAACCAGGTGTTTTCATTTTTGATCGAATTGCGTCGAACGTCACGAGAAACTATTTTTAAAAATCGAGGAAAAACAAATAAATAACACGTAGATAAATTGAGATAGATGTTCGAATTTTTGATGAAATTTATAGTCGGCTTTCTGCAGAAAGTGTTGAAAAATCCACGGAAAAACAAATCGATAAATCTGATCAGATATTTGAACTGTTGATGGAATTGAGTTTAACTTCTTCGAAACCTGTTGAAAGAATCATAAAAACTTTCATTTATCCTGTTCATTATGGTAAAAAAAATATTCGTCCTCCGAGTCGAGTTCGGCCGTGGCAGAAGATTCTTTATTCATGAGCCCCCCCCCCCCCCCCCTTTAGAGAACATGAATGATCACTATAAGGCTGTTTGCGTAAGACATTCTGACCTTGACTGTGTGATGAGTTCACACACACACAAAAAATAAGTATAAAAGAGCTCTTACAAGACCGTTAAGATCTTCGTGAATGTTGCTCTACGTGAGCGACTTTGACCTGACATGATGGCAAATGGTAATTTTCTCTCAGACCTTGAAATGCCTTAATTTTCCGACGCTGCAATCAGCTTTTGACAGGTTTTTACTGCCTTGTCAAAACAGATTCAATTGTGAAATTCTGTCAGTAATGGTGCTTTAATTGTTTAAAATTCTCCAGGAAGCATGAGAAAAAAGAAAGGGTTACTTGTTCCCTGGAATTGTTTACGTGTGGGAAACGCCAGAAGAAAAAATAACTGACAGGAATGGTCATTTCATTTTTTTTTTCAGTGGCTGGTTTCGAGGGAATAAGCACTGGATTTTCCTGGAGAATCCTCTGCATTGTCCTGGCAGTACTGCTGATTGTCATGATTGTTGTGAATGTCTTTTTGTGCTTTGCCATGTCCTGCTCATGCACAAAGACTGACATCATTGAGAAGGAACCATCCATTATTGAGGACTATGATCCCTACAAAGACCCCTACAAGGTCACTTGGAATGGTTCCCAATATGGCTCCAGGTAAGATCATGATTCTCTGTATGATATGCATGAGTTTAGAAATTTTAAGCTTTCTAATTAATGCAGTTGAACCTCAATTTTTATTGAAAACAAACTTCCAACAACATAAGGTTGACAGAACAAAATATATTTTTCTTTTTCAAAATGAATCACACTCACAACATATATGAAGAAGGTGAATAATGCTGATTGATTTTCTTCTTCTCTAGATATATGAGAACTTTTATAATTATTTTCATGTGCAGCCTTCTCTAATTTTAATGGTTATTAAATTTTCATTAGTGTTTTATTTTTATTAAATCTGCCTTGGTGTTCCCTGGTCTCTCCCTAAAATCTTGTTCAACAAGAAGTTGCAGCAATTTCCCAACAATTTAGTGTCATCATATGTCTTTGTACTTTTTGTCGCACCAAGTGCAGGGGTTGCACTTAACCCTTGGATGGCAACAGCCTCCTTTCCATCCTGAGGCAAAGTGCAGATTTTTTTTTTGCCCTGAGGTGCTTTTCAGTTTGACTCAAGGTCACTGAAATGTGCCAAGGTAGAGAAGGCCTGAGTTGGGAAACATCTGGGAACAGAGAATCATTTTTTTTCAGTAATCTCCAATATCCTAATTTTATTCCAGGAATGCAGGAAAATGCACCACCCAATAAGGAATTTTTTAGGCAAAATTATTCGTAGGATTATACAAAAAATTGGACTTGTTAGAAATCACCAATGGTTCCAGGGAAGCTCCCACTATTTACCTACAATTTTCAGTAAATTAAGATGTCATGTACAGAAACCTATTTAGTTCATTTATGAATGTAAATGCATTACTACTGTACAGGACTGTAATATGTTTAAAATTGTACTTAATTTTTATGTGATGAGCATGAGTGTGTGATTCTCAATAATGAACTAAAGATACTTGCTTTAAAAAGGCCTTTTAGTTTCTTTGAATTTGGCTGGTTAGTCAACCAACTAAAGGCGAATTTCGTGACACTGGAGTTAACACTGAATTGGGATTTAAATTCCTCACACAATGAAAGGGAATGTGTTGCACTACGCAAGGATGGCACTGAATCCAGGGTTGAAATTTATTATTTTTTCAGGTACTCTTTGAATATGAAGAACAATGGCTACGCCTCGGGGGGTTCCACCATGAACTCCATCAGGTCTTCATCCACCAACAGCGACCATTATGCAATCGTCCATTCACGTCCTGAAAGCAGATACTCTGGAGTGAAGCAACTCAAATCCAGTCCCATCAGGGAAACCCATTATGCAGGCCCCATTTAAAAAAAAAAAAAAAACTGGAAAACTCAACAGTGCCACAATCCTTTCTTGCTGGAAAAAAAAGCAAAGAAAACACTAAGACGGATGTTTGAAGTAACTATTTTTTGTACGGGTTTGTGTGTACATTTTCAAAGATGGTGCAGTGCCCGAGAATGTGATAAAAAAAAGAACTTGACTCGAGTGTTGAGAATGTTTGACACAAGAGGTCACGCCTTGCTGTGTGTCCAGATGTCGCTTCCTGTCTTTGTGTGTTTTTTTTTTTTGGAGGAGGAGAAAAAAAAGCTTGAGTCATAGCTTTTTTGTTTTCCAGGACAAGAAGCAACTGAATCAGTGAGAATGTGTAAATGAGAATACTTGTCTCGCACTGGGAAAAGAAAAGAAAACCTTTGTTGACACTTTTGACCATGAGATTTAATCTTTTACTTGTTTGCATGTCAAACATTTGTGTTGTAAGTAAAAAAAAAAGAAAACTTTCGACTTGAATTACTGTCCTTTTTTTGGAAAACTGACTTGGGGAAGATAAACAATTGCATCACTTTTTGATGGGATGGGAACTGAATGTGATAAGATGAGTTGATATGAAGAAGCCAGTTTTTTGCTGAATGAATCAGTTGGGGATCTTTGGTGACATTCAAAAGATGGTCAAGACAGGGATGTATTTTATTTTTGCTTTCTTTGTGTTGGCTTCTGTTTCTCAAGCATATGTGGAACAATTATTTGAAAATGAGGTGAGTTGATGTTCTCTAACTTTGATTAAAACTCGACTTGAGTTTGAATATTTGCTCTCAATCTATTGAGTTAGAATATTTTGATCCCTCCTGAAGTAAGGATATTTTGGACAAAAAATGGCATCTAATGCAAGGTTTATTTCAGTACAGTAGTTGTTTCAGACCTGAGTTTCCCTTGTTGAGAGTCTTTTTCATTTTTTGTCATTTATTCATAAGCGACTTGTGAATTTTGTCTTTTCCTGGAGGAATTTTTTCATTATATGAATGAACTATGAAGCTTCGAATGGGTGAAGCTGGAAGTTTCTTGACTCAAATAACTTTAAAATTAATATTCATACAGTAATTTCTGAAAGGTGCCAATGTTCTTTCAAGACGGCAAGATGAACACCAAAACTATAACCCTGACCTCACTAAAAAAAGCTCTCTGCTATCCATTGTTTCAAGGATAGATTTCTTGAACCCTTTTTAGTCTAAAACATGGGAAAAATAATTGTCACTCCGTTGAAAAATAATAGTCCAACAGATTGAAGAAAAGATGACATGATGACAGAAGTGCGTGAGATTCTCAATTTCCTCTTGTGAGAATTTTGAAAAGTCGTGAAGAATAATTAGCACATTATTGTGTGATTTTTTGGCACAGTTTTTCCCGCTGTGAAATATGACATTTTCTACATTTTTTCTCGAAGCACTCGTTATTTCAAGAAATTTGATTTGAGATCATTTTATATTTTCAGTATCGAGTTTTCCCTCTATGCGCGGCTCAAAAGAAAATACTCGAAGCCATCTACTTAATGACACATGGTCGGGCACCCGATATATTCGCCGACGATGACGTCGATTTTCCCGATGAGACTCCAAAAAAGACTTCCAGCAGAAGGAAATCTTCGAAAAAATTGCAAAACAACAAAAAATTCAGGGCAAGAACGAGCAAAAATCTTCGACAAATGAAACAGAAAAGACTGGCACAAAGACATCGTCGGCATCATCTTATTCACTGATTCAAAAATTTGAAAACGAGTTTCCCCAAAAAGGAAACTTACTCGAAAGGGAAAACGTTGGAGCGTCATTTCAACTGGTTTCTTAATCTATGAAAATGCTTAATGGAGTCAGAATAATTTCAAGGCTTTTTTTCTGGAGTTCATTGACTGTTGATCTGTTTACTTTAAACTCGCGGAATGGTGTTCTCTGAATCCTCTGAATAAATTGGGGAACATGAATCATTCATTGTCTGAAACTGATATACGATAAATTAAAAAACTACGCACCGGACGTATTCAAAAATCAAAGTTACAAACGTGTCACTATCACATCCACTCAAGAATTATACGGAATACAATACTTGAAAAAATGTTGCACCAAATGCAATGCAAAAGTTTTTCTCACATTTGCGAACAAACCGCCTTCTTGCGAACAAACCGCGTCTCGAACCATATTCGAGACGCTGAAACACACAATTTGTAGTGACATCTAGGAACGTTCTCGAATTATGATTTTATGAGGGTTTCAACGTTTGGAATGCAGATGTCATTGTAAATCATCATGAGTATTGTCCAATTGAGCGTTCGTTTGTACAGTATGCAACGACTGTACTGTATTGTGAGACAGAAAATTGGTCCAATTTTGTTGACAGATGTCGCTCCTGCATGAAGCCCCACTGTACCCATTATAAAATATTTTTTCTGCATTTTCAGTCCAAAAAATATTCCTCCTGAAAATGGTTGGGAAACCTTAGTTATAGCCGGAAGACACGTTGATTTTCCGCATTTTCATAAAAGACGACTATTTACGAGAGCATAAAGCATACTCGCAGTTTTGATTTGTATATTAAATGTCTCAAAACTTCACGAGTCACTATAAATAATGAAAATAATTCAGCGAAAACCAAACTGCTTATTGCTCGTTTTCCCATGCGATATCTTGCTTAAAACCCAGGAAATGATAGCGTAAAATGAATTGGCTGGTTCATAAATTCTAATACTTGTGTACGGTACATGCTTCGATTGTTTTAATCTTGCTCAAAACGAATAATTTTTTCGCTTACTAAACAAGCATACAATTTTGTAGTGTATTATCGTCGCTCAATGGAAAGAATATTTAGATCACCATATCCCTAAGAAAATGTATGTTAATTCATCCCTTTCATTCGAGTATATATTTTTGATTATTCCCGTCAGCCGCAATTAAATGTTGAGGCAAGGTAATTTTTTAACATGCCTCAAAAGATTTCACGCACAGACTAATTGAATATTTCCATGCTGGAAACTGTACTGTATTGTGAGACAGAAAATTGGTCCAATTTTGTTGACAGATGTCGCTCCTGCATGAAGCCCCACTGTACCCATTATAAAATATTTTTTCTGCATTTTCAGTCCAAAAAATATTCCTCCTAAAAATGGTTGGGAAACCTTAGTTATAGCCGGAAGACACGTTGATTTTCCGCATTTTCATAAAAGACGACTATTTACGAGAGCATAAAGCATACTCGCAGTTTTGATATGTATATTAAATGTCTCAAAACTTCACGAGTCACTATAAATAATGAAAATAATTCAGCGAAAACCAAACTGCTTATTGCTCGTTTTCCCATGCGATATCTCGCTTAAAACCTAGGAAATGATAGCGTAAAATGAATTGGCTGGTTCATAAATTCTAATACTTGTGTACGGTACATGCTTCGATTGTTTTAATCTTGCTCAAAACGAATACTTTTTTCGCTTACTAAACAAGCATACAATTTTGTAGTGTATTATCGTCGCTCAATGGAAAGAATATTTAGATCACCATATCCCTAAGAAAATGTATGTTAATTCGAGGGAAAGTAAGCTCATATATAAAAACTAATAAGGGCAGTCGGCGTTAATTTACAACTCCGTTCCATTAAAAAATTGTACGGAGTTTTCTAAAGTGCGTGTCTGATTAACTTATAAAGGTACGACCTAAATTTTTTGATCTTGTCGGTATAGTTACTTGAGTAATGCTCATATTTTTGAAATGCCAATTTTCTGAGCAAAACTTCCTTGAAATCGGCGGGGTAATGCGCAAGCATTCGTCTTAAATCAAATGAGACTTGAATAAGATATTCAAATTCATTTTATATACATTTTTTTCAAAGATTGCAGAGAAATTAGGTTGGGTATATAGAACTACATTTGAAAATGTCCAAACTTTTGGGAATATCCACCAAACATTTCGCAAATGTCTCAAAGTTTCTCTGGTGAAGAATTCAATTCCGAATAATCAGTCAAATTATACTCAGTTGGAAGGATACCAACGAATTATGCAGACATTTTTACAGCTGCTCGTCGTTTTGTGCCTGATTTCCTTTATTTTCGGTGTTTGTTCTGCACAAATTGACGGTGAGTACATTATTTTTCCTGATTTATAAATCGAATACATTCGGAAAATGCAGACGTTTTATGAATTATATGTATAAAAAAATTAGAATTCGTGGAGCTTTCGAATTATGCCGAGTTGTCCGACTTCGTTCTGAACCGAAACGGAGCCGTTTCCGCAGTTGTCGAATTGCAAGAATGCGTATCAAATGATACGCTCTCAAGACGATCAGTAAGTGACAAATAATATATACTAAAATTGTAATTCGACTGGTCATTTTTTTCTCAAATTTTCTCAAAGGTTGTGAGCTACGAACTGGACCAATGGATCAGTTACAAGCCGTTCGACGCTGCCGGCGTTTTAAGGACAACGAAAAATTATGTAGCTCCAGGTTTGGATTGAAGGGAAACGTTAGATCAAAGGCTAAAATGGTTTTGGCTTTAAGTTAAAAGTCTCCTCCTTAAAGAAAAACACTTTATGCTCCGAAGCCTTCTGCTGTCGGACTGCCAAAACCACCTTTGGAATCTAGGGAACGCTGGAAATGACTTTTTCTGCGGTTTTCACGTGCACAATCGGATCAAGTGCCAAATTCTTTGCACGAGCTGTGAACCACGATCAGTAAGAATCAAATGAAGTTGTTTTAACAATTTAATAATCAAAAAACTGCATCCTTTTTTTGCAGTGAAGAGTTCAGAACATATGAAGACACAAAAACGGCGTTGTTGAACGGCAGAACGTTACGGACAAAAACAAACATCACAAGTTGTGCAAATGTTGATTGGACTGGGAACAATGTCAAAATTTTGCACGCATCAACGATCATTCAAGCTTGGGACATCGTTAATGAAGGCATGAATTAAAGCCTGTTTAAAGTCATGCAAAAAATATTAAACCTCTCCTGTTAAAAAAGTTAAGTGTAAAGTGAAAATTTGGCGCCTTGTTTCATAGAGGGACCGCGAGAAAATTCCGCACAAGCTACGAACTGGACCAATGGATCAGTTACAAGCCGTTCGACGCTGCCGGCGTTTTAAGGACAACGAAAAATTATGTAGCTCCAGGTTTGTATCGAAGGATTTGTAATCCTGAATAAAAAGTTTCCGATTTTACCAAAACCAAAATTCAATTTTCAGAGAAGGAATTTCTTTTTGTGAAATACGAGGCTTCGGAAGACGACAGCCTGACGGTTTTGGCGGAAACCTTAGATCCCTTATCGCTGGAAATGACTTTTTCTGCGATTTTCACGTGCAAAATCGGATCAAGTGCCAAATTCTTTGCACGAGCTGTGAACCACGATCAGTAAGAATCAAATGAAGTTGTTTTAAAAATTAAATAATCGAAAAACTGCATCCTTTTTTTTGCAGCGAAGAGTTCAGAACATATGAAGACACAAAAACGGCGTTGTTGAACGGCAGAACGTTACGGACAAAAACAAACATCACAAGTTGTGCAAATGTTGATTGGACTGGGAACAATGTCAAAATTTTGCACGCATCAACGATCATTCAAGCTTGGGACATCGTTAATGAAGGCATGAATTAAAGCCTGTTTAAAGTCATGCAAAAAATATTAAACCTCTCCTGTTAAAAAAGTTAAGTGTAAAGTGATATTTTGAAAACAATTGCTTTCGACGTGCCATTTAATTTTATATATGTTCGTTGTCTGGATCAATTGTGTCCCTAAAAGTTGAATGATGAATCAAAGACCAAAAGATAATTGAAAATAAAAAAGGGACACAGCATTCCTCAATAATTATTTTGAATCCCAACTGTTTTGTGACGAAACTTTAAATTTTTTGGAACCCATTTAATCGCACACGACATTCAATATTCAAGAAGACATGTCATCACCTGGTAATTTAGGAAGCAAACCTCTGCAATTTTTCATCTTTAGTAGAGAGGATATTTATTTCAAATCCAGGATATCGTCTATATACTTTGAAAGCATAATCGATTAAATTTTAAATGGCAACTCATCGAAAAGCTGAGTCGTGCTTTTTTGTGAAGCGAGTTTTCAATTTCTGAAGTCAACGCAAAATATTTGGTCATTTTAAAAATATAATTTTTTTTTCACTTCAAAAAACGTGAGGATACTCTAACATTCAAGTTTGTAAAAAAATATTTCAGGGACTGACTCAGAAATGATAAATATTCGCTACTCATTCTGGGTCGATTATTTTGTGAGTGAGTCAGTTGGGGTTGAAAGCATTTCAATCACCTTAAAACCTGACGGAAGTGTGGAAATGTTTCCTCAAATTGTGGATCTTGCCAATGGAAACGTTGCAATTCCCTTTGAAAATGGGTACACTTGTCAACTTTTTTCGTCATTCCGACTTGTTTCTCCCGGAATAAGTGAGACTGTCTTTCCAATTTCTTGTAACATTTATTAGAAAATATTATTTTGTCAAATGGAAGTGTCTGAATTTCTTCAGGTGGACCTTTGCCTGGGCTGGAAACTTTCGGGGATATTCTTGCCAATTTGCAAAGTGGTCAGCAACAAGAGTTTGTCATTGATGCTGAGGATTGTGCCTGGGAAATTTTGCCTGATGATGGCTTCGAACTGCAACCTCTAGTGAGAGCTGCTCGAATTTTTGCCAATAATTCATAAAATTTCGGATTTTGAGACCAGTTATGAATTTTTGCAGAAATTCGGCACAAAAGTCGGCTACTGGGACATTGCCTATGACTCGGACAGCAAGCGGTTAATCAATTATTATTCGTCCAGATACCTAGGTTTCATATTTGCTCAAATTTAATTTCGGGTTTGAGTCTCTGACGTATTTTTAAAAATGTTATTTCCAAGATGACCAAATACTGGAACAAAATCAATACAAAATGCATGAAAGCGGCACTTTTACTGGGACAAGAAACCTCATAAATATATCGAATGGACAAATAACCAGGCAATTGAGTCCCACTTGTAACCTGGGTTCTGGGGTAACTTTCTCCGGCGGCCAGCGAGTGAGGTAAGCTTTTCACCACAACAAATTTCATGAATTTTGCAGTGCAATAAAATTATGCTCCATTCCCCACATATTTTAGAACTGAACTGAAAAACTATAGAGAACTTCTGGAAGCTGCTTTGGCAGGACGAAGAGTGAATTTTGAAATATTACTTGGGGGTTGCAATGGGCCTGAGAGCAGTGCTTATTTCGGAGGAACGATTCACGACTTCTACCTCGAGGAGTCGGAAGGTGAGAATATTTTGTAAAAATCAAATTATTGCTTTGGAAGAATTCAAAATTTTATGCACGACTGCTGAAATTGACAATCACGATGCCTATAATGACGATTAAACAAAATATTATCTTTGGACGTCACCTGAAACGCCGACCTCAAATAAATTGAATATTTTAAAAATTCTATACGGTATTTTGTCGGATTTTTTCCATACAGGCAGTATCCAGTTTCATCTGGTTAGAGAAGGTGAAAAATGTTTTAATACAGCCAACCGCCAATGAGGTCATAAATTATAGCTTTAGAAACATCCAGAAACTGAAATTTAACTTCTTTATCTTAAAGGTCATCTTGACCAGAACAATCTTTTATCCTTGTAGAGCAAAGGTTTTTTTTACAAAGGTTATTTCTCACTTACTTCACTTGATGATTTAATCTTCCAAAGAAGCGAACTTGACAGTGCTTTAAAGGTGTGATTGCTGAAAAAAACGAACTTGGATTGCGACACTGTGTTTCTAAAAAAAAAAAAACCCACGTTATAATAGGGTGAAACTCAACCCAGCCTCAGTCCAACCAAATCATTTGGTTTCATTTCTAAACGTTCGAAAACTTCGCGATTTATTCTTGAAAGTCTGCATGCATTCCTGAAATATTTCAAATTTGTCAATCTTGCAATGTTTTTCATTTTATTTCGACAGAAATGTTGCTGGCCAGGATCACAGATGAGCGAGTGTACGATAATCCTTCAGGAGCATTTCTGAGAAGTGCACCTTTCATAGCTGCACATGAAGATGACACAGTTTCAATTGTCATCAGAGCATATCTTGAAGATACCTGGGAAGATGTTTTCGGTGGAGAAGCCCGATGGACTTGTTACATCAATTAGGGAGCTCGTTTCTGGGTCTAAAAAATATTTGAGTTGAATGAAAATGTGTTGCATCAAGGCTCTCTCTTATTTATGCATAGTCATTTCGGCACAAAACATGGGAATTCATACACTGTACATGGGAAAAGTTCTGATGAAGGTTCCTCCACGCGAATAATAATTTTTCCTTGAAATCTGAGAGGCGCAGCAAATTTCCTCGGAAACCCTTCTTTCATATACACTTCAAAAGGTCAAATTATAAGTACCGTACTTTCAATGATGATATTTATTTGAAATTGATAAGCACTAGAATTGTGTTACTCAATAAGTTGAGAAAATGGAGAACGTGGAAGTGAAATCAGTGGGTTCGTCTCGGCTGAATATGGCACATGCTTCGTTGACCCACATGTACCCTGCGACGCAATTATTCATTTCTAGAAGGACTTCTGTGAATTTGCAGTGCAAGAAAAACGGAAAACTTTGGCAAGTTTCTTCTTATTTCGATGGGGGAAAAAAACGAAGGTGCCTATTCCTAGAATTCGCTCCAAAGTTGCGCAGATTTTTCTTTTCCAGTCGATTGTGCGAAAATGTTGTTTATGACGACAGATGATTTCGGAATAGGCTTCAGGAAGATGTTTTTAAATGCAGGATTTATGTTTCCATTACAAGACATCTGATAAGAAAGTTCAAGTGATGAAAAGCATTTTTGGTTGGGTGTGAATAATACACCTGGATAATTTGTTTGATAAAGAATCTGCATAAAAAATGACATCATTGGCAAAAAATGTGCCGTCTTTGAACATTCTAGTCAATTGACAAAGTTGTGCTTTGAAAATCGGATGAATATATGCGTATTGCATTGTTTTCCACATTTTTCCTCATACTATTTGCAATGCTATTAAATTTCTTCAAAATTAACCGTAATTGAATTGCGGCCTGGGTCTTCGTCTGGTAAAAACCTCACATACCTGTGAATGGTATCAAGTCCTTTTCAGATGCCAGAGGAATACTGGTGACTTATTTTGACATTGAATTAAGTAAAATGATGAAACTGCGCAATTTTTATCCTTTTAAATTAGTAGAAATTTAGGAAGTTTTCCAATATATTCAGTGTGTGCTTATGTTCATTGGAGGCAGTGTTAGTGTTGGTGACTGAAGTCGACACAACAAGAAGGTGCTGTAAAGGAAAGTTGTAAAAAAAAAAAGATTTCAAGAAAACACAGAATCAGCCCGGGACAGGGGCAGGGAATTCACAGTGGAATCCCTAGTTAGAATTTAGAGTATATTTCAAGAAGTCCCAAGTTTTAAAGATGTAAAAATAGCAACAAACACAACACAAGTTTCTCAGAATATTTCAAATAGTAGGATAACAAAACCTCTCAGAAAACCTCTGATCACACTGCTCCGGCAGCAAACTTTGAACTGTGTTGTCTTTTGATGAAAATGGGGTATTTATTAATTTCTTCTCTGGTCCTTGATCAAGGGGGTTTGATCAAGGGCAGAAGAATCTTGAAGGCCTGGGATTGGCCAAAAAACAGTAATCAAAGACGTCTTGGCGCCAAGAAAGTTTAATTTTTTCTTGGGGGAGGGGAAAGCCATTGACAGATTTCATCCGTTTTTTACGCGCGGGTGGTTTTCCACCTGATTAGATATTTATAATTGATTTTTATTTGGGGTGCGCAGCAAGTCCCCAACAGTTAGTGGGTCAGTCCCAACTCCCAAATGACAAATTATATCAATAAATAATTTGTTCAACTTGAAAAAATTATTTCACAATTTTGCAGTATGCAAGGGCAAGCACATTGGCATTTTTGGGGATCTGCTTTGTCTTCTTGGGCCTGGGAATGGTCGTGGCTGGGATCATAGGTTACATAAGAAGAACAGTTTCTATTGCAAACTCGATTGGAGGACCCTCTGGGATCGAAAAGTGGCTTCCAGTAGCTTTCTTACTGTTCGGAAGTGTCATGGTTGCACTGAGTGCAGTTCTTGCTTGGTTGGCAATCAAATCAGCACTTGCAAAAGCCTCAGCAAAATCCAGGGATATCGAAATATCTGAAAGCACTGAGCCTGGTTGACTTGACTTTGAGAAAACATGAGATGATAATTGTTTTATATGTACAGTACAGAAATATTGGGTCCTGAAACAAAGTTCTGGCATATGCATGTGGGAAAATTGGCACATGTTTGAGGACTCACTCGGAATCACCTGGCATGAGTCGCAAGAAATTCCAAAATTCAAATTATTCAGTGGAATCTAAAGTTATCAGTTTGAACCCGAAGGAAGATGAACTCACAACTCGTTTTCGCTTTTGCTGCTGTGCTTTTTACAATCCTAAATTTGGCGAACGCTCAAAATTGTGAGTTGGATTTGAAATATTTCCTGCATTTATTTTTTAATGCAATCATATCTCTTGATATTTTCAGCTGTCGAACTGCTTTCTTTTGACGACATTTCAAATTTCATCAATACCGAAAATGGTTTGATTTCACTGACTTTGCACTTGCGTCATTGCTTCACTGAAGATCTTCCAAATGACGATTGATATTTTCAGCTGTCAAACTGCTTTCTTTTGACAACATTTCAAATTTCATCAATACCAAAAATGGTTTGATTTCACTGACTTTGCACTTGCGTCATTGCTTCACTGAAGATCTTCCAAATGACGCACATTACGTAAATATCTCCATCAATTTAAAAGATTAGAAGAATTTAATTTCTGTTATTTCATATATTTTTTGTTATTATTTGGCAGCATATTATCGAGGATTTCGGCCAGTGGCTCTACTTTGACTATGGAAATGGAACTGAGAAATTTCGCACAACAAAATACCTGCTGATCAATGGTTGGATTTTCACTGCTAACAATTATTTCTCTCTTCTACAATTTGTGTTTCTCAATGAAAACTTTTCAGATGTCAAATTTCTCAAGAAGATCTTATTGATTCCAAGACGTTGGTTAATGAAATATTTCTTCCAGAATTGGATACCTGGGATTTTTTGATTATCGAAGCGTTCAGCGACAAGGAAACACGTGTGCAAATTCAGGAAATTGACCCCTTAACAGCCCAGGTCATCAACACTTACCTGTTTTTCTGCAACATTTCTGATGGAGCTCATTTTTTTGCAACCGGCGCCGGAGTTGAAACGTGAGTCTTTAAAGAATTTATGATCATGAATTATTTATAATTTGAATTTATTCAAAGATGCAGACATGATTTTTCAAATTCAAATTTGTTTTAAATAGACCAGCATGTATTGAGTCTGCAAAATAATTCACTCCCATCTCCGAAAAACTTTCGACATTTTATATATTCCAGCGAATTTTTAAAAATGGTTACAGCAGCCTCTGAATCTTGTTTTTATTGCTAATCTTCCTTTTCAATTTAAATTTACGAAATAATTCACTCCCATCTCCGAAAAACTTTCGACATTTTATATATTCCAGCGAATTTTTAAAAATGGTTACAGCAGCCTCTGAATCTTGTTTTTATTGCTAATCTTCCTTTTCAATTTAATTTTACGCTTATTCCCAGCCCTTTTCCGTGATTCGTGAGAGTGTCGATGACATAATGTGTTTCTAAATTAATGTGTAAATTTCTAACTTTTTCAAGTGTTCCATTGTCAAATTATGAGGACTTGAAAGATGCTCTTATTTCCGGAGACCACGTGTTCACCCAGTCGGAAGTCAGCGCTTGCAAAGGCAAAGATCTCGGATTTGCCAGGTTAATTAATGCTCGAAGTGTAATGGACACTTGGGAAATCACTAATGAAGGTGATTATATAAATTTTGGATTATTATTTATACATATTACATTTTTTTTTCCCATCTAGGTTTGCCCATGCTCTGCGACTCCTACAGCATACTGCAGACCCAGCTAATAATGGAGTGACTCCGGCTTCAGCCCCAACTCTTTTAACATTAATGGCAAAACGGTCTACCATTGTAATTTTACATGCCAATTATTTTTGACTTGATCACTTGGGAAGATGGATTCACAACCCCAGAAGTCGGTTTTCAGTGTCAGCTTGGAGACTCAGTCTGAGCCTTCAAAAGAGCAGCAGGCAAGGCGAAAAAACACGCTCATTTCTTTTCATCAATCAGAAATAGCTGAAAAATGAAAATGTTTATAATTGAAAACATGAATATGTGCCACTCCGTTACTTAAAGAACCCCCATGAGTATTGATCTGAAATGAGCCTACTTCAAAAATAAATATTCCACGTCTTTATTCAGACGTCACAAAAATGTCAAAAATTTACTGCACCTCATATTTCTTTTGGTATGAAATATTTATACACGCTTCAAATTTCAAAAAAAAATTTAAACCAAATAATAGCTGCTGCTTTACAACCTGTGAAGACGAATTCAGCTTTCGATCTGTCCGTGTCATATATTTTTTTTAATATTTCATTTGAAGCTTGATGTGCTTCAAAACCCTGTATCTAAGTTTGAAGTCAGAAAAAATAATGGGATCAACATTTTCCAGGCACCCCGTTGACAATCGCCAGTAATTTTGAGGAATTGCTTGTGATTCTGCAAAATAACCACAGACTCAAAGTTACTGTTGATGCCAAATTGTGCGAATGGGACTCGCCAAATGGACCGTATTACCCCACAGTAAGAAAATCTACAGATTTCTTTTTAAAAATGTGATCATCCCTTATTTTTAAAAATATATTTCAATATTTCCCATCAGATATATGGTCAAACGATAAATGGCTGGTCTTGGGACAACGTCGAAACCGGCTCAAGTGTCAACTTCGTCAGCAAAATGGTTGCAAAAAGAGATGGTAAGTGCCAATTAAAACTAGGGAAATTTCTAAACAAATGAGTAAATGAAGATTTTGAGCAATTTCAACTGGAAAAATTAGTATGTCCACAGAAGAGCCTCTCCGTAATTAATAAAAAAAAATACAGTAAGTGAAAAACGTTTGAGTTTAAGGCTTTAGAATATATCTTGACGATGACGATTTTCGATTATGTCATTATTTCTTTAGGAAAAGCTTACTTGCTTCAGCAGCAATACAATGTACTTCAAGATGGATCGGTGGCAGTGAATCTGCACTCACTTGACCTGATCACAGGTCAACTGTTGTCAGTCGATTCAGAATCTTGCGAATTGTCAAATTCTTCGATTCGTATTGCTTCAGTCGACCGTCCGAGGTATATTCAAACTTATTGATATTTATTGAAGGTGGGCTCTCGAGCAGAATATTTTTGTGTTTACATCCATGCTCGAAGGACGATGAAATTATTTTCTGGTCCCAGAAAACGTTTATGAAAATTATAGGCTACTGCTTTGTGAATAATTATCTGCATGATGTGATTATTTCGTGGTCCTTTAACTATTTGTTATTATTCGTGGAAAATTCCTGTATTCAGTTAAATGGCTGAAACGACGCCTTTCCGATACCTTTCTCAGTTTTTTTTTCTAAAATCGGGAACTCGTGGTCCTATTTTTATCCTGCGATTGATGCCAATTTTTATATATAGTAGATGTACTCTTCACAATAAAAATTTCTCCGAGCCCAGAATAAGGTCTTCCAGAAAATGTTAAGCCAGTTATCCACAGCTATTTGCTCTGTACTATTATTCTTTTATTTTATGTTACATACAATAATGTGCTATTTCATAGAAGGATTCCAAATTCAGTAAAAGAATTCAATGGAAGAGAAAATATGAAAATGCTTTGAAGAGTAGTTTTTGGGAACTCAGAAGCCATAAAATTGATACTTTTTATGATTGGTTCTGCACAAATCCTTAGATCTGCATTTTAAAAAATCTATTATTATTTTTTTCCTGAGAGGAATTTTGCAATCTTCAAACTATTCCCCTTATTCACGTATTCTTTCAGATGAATTAATTTGGGTTCCTTTAGTATCAAAGAAGAGCGATACTTAAATTTGAGAAACCTTGTTTCAACTTCCATTCTTTTAAGACAGTTTCATTAGCTCGAGCAATAAAATCAGTTAATGAAAAAAATAAATCTCGTGATAATATCATCATTGAAACAAAAATGGGTGCTTCAATAATTCAAAAGCTCCAAAACGAAGTCTGGCAACTCCGGTGCATAAATAAAGTTTTCTCTGTCGCAGAAATAAATTGCTGACCATCGAGGAATTGTGCAAATGCAAGGACGTCGAATCAGTTTCTTCGCCGACCTCAATGACTGCACGGGTGAACCCAAACTCGTCATAGGTGGCACATTTGCTGATGGCTCCACACTCGACAGATTCGCAAACAGTAACATCAAATCACTGATTCAATCACTCGAGAGCAAAGTATTCAAAATTTATTTTCCATCACATCCGCAGATGGGACATTTTACGGTCCACTGACGGAGCTTTTGTGAGAAGTCGACGACGGTGACGATTACTTTGCTTGGGGGTCTTTCAATGTTTACTGGTTCGGTGACGACAATAGTTTTGTGGTTGAAGGCACAGTGCATCGCAAGCCGACATGGGAAGTCACACTGCAAACTACGTGGGTTTGTTCAGCGAATGAAAACACTGCCTACTTGTACTGGTGACGATGTTGAATAAAAACGATTCCTGTGAAAACGAAATGATATTTCTTCATTTTCTGGCCCGTTTCAGTCATATTTCCATGTCCTATTTCAACAGAGTAAATTAATCATCTAAGAAAGGAACAAAATGAGAGGATTGAAAATTTTTTGGATTCCGAAGTTCAGCTAGAAACCAGCAGAGAAGCAATTGTTCGAGTGTCTGCACCCGAAAACCCCCGATGTTTTTTGCACTAAATTTCGATTAGCATATCATTGATTTGATTGATTGCAGAAATGTCGGGCCGCTACTTTCTCTTCATTGTTCCAGTTCCAACATCCGACTGTGAAATACAGTATATACTTTTTGTATCAAGAAGCCGGAAGAGGTTATTATTTGTGCGTCTCCTAGGTGGATTTTTCATAGCTCTCGATTTTTTACTTTTCAAATGTAGCATAGATGTCGCGAACCATGAACCGATTCTGGATGGATAACTTCACCCAGAAACTAATCATCGTAATTCAAAATTCTTTACAATAATAAGGCTTGCTGACGGATGGGAATTTTTCATTCCTTGACAAGGCCAAAATATTTTCGTGGGCTATATTTTTAGCTGGTTTACTCAATTTCAATCCGAAGACGAGAAAAAAGAAATGGCTACAGTGTTTTTGGCCAGACTTTCTCTAAAACTATATGTTTTACTTGGTCATTCAATAAATAAAAGCATTTTCAGCATGAACTGCTGTCAGCAGGACCATTTGGAAACAAAAGAAGGATCAAGATCAGAGAAACTTGAATCCGTTTGAAATATGATGCTGTCTGTCACAAATATTTCTCACTTGAACTTCAATTTTTGATTGCAGAAATAATTTTTATTTTTTAAACTTCGAAGAGGAGTCCGTTGTCCAAATGTAAAATCGGTGGTAGACCAGAAATTAGTTCACTGAGCGAAAAAATTGTATTTTGCGAGGCGTCCATTATCCGGAGTATCCGTGTGTAAAATACTTTAAAGCAGAATCGCTTCTATATTCGATTTTTCAAGGAAAACCTTTGAATGAGCCAAAAAAAAGGGGAAGATTTAAAAAGTCGGGATTTGACTAAATGATCAAAGCACTCGATATTGAAGACCTAAAAAGCCCTTTTGACACTTGGCCCGATTCCAACCTCATTCAATCCCCTGCTCACTATTCACACGCATTCCCTGATGGCGAGTCCCAGGGGCAGCAAATCAACCAGGTCCCATTGGGGGAGGCTCTTATTGTGCAAAAATAAGCAGGAAATAAAAAAAAGGGGTCAGCAAGAGTCGAGTGCCAAAAAAAGAATAAGTCGACACCGACACACACGCCCTGGAAAATCGTTTCATGTGCCGGGAAAAATTCCGTTTCCCGTCGTTAACGCTTCTCCTACTGGCGCCGGAAACTCAACCCGGAAATGCGACTATTTCCCCCCCCCCCCCGTTTTCCACCCGGTTGCTCCTTATTCACAATATGGTTATTTCTAAAAAAGAAAATTCCCTTCGGAGAAAAGAAGAAAAATAAATAATGCAGTTCCAGATGAAATTTCCAAGGAAACCGAATGGAAAGTGAGACTTCCGAAATATCAACAACCACATTTATTCCCAGAAGACTTCTTTCTTTTCTCTCTTTCTCTGTCTCTGGAAAAAAAAACTTTCAGTCCACTTTGATTCATTTCCATAAGCAGAGACAACGAAGATCACATCCAACATAAAAAAGGAGTCCATAACTTGAATAAAGCGCGCAAATCTTTTTTTTTTGAACACAAAAAGCTGGAAAGTTTTCAGAAAAATTTGCAGAAGGATGTTGATATGAGCGTGATGAGGACCAGCAAGTGGTTTGTTTGTGCATGACCTGCACTAGAACCCAGGTCCCACAGGTTTTTCAGAGCAGTTGAAGAAATGTTGAGGTAGTCCCTGCGAGAAAAGAAGAACGAGGAAATAATAACAATCATCACCGGGGTTCTTAACCCCAGGTTTACAGGTTTTTCGACCCATTTTCGGAAGAAGTTGTTGACTCGTGGCTGGAACAAGATTCCAGTGGGTTTAAGGCTGAATAAATGTAAAGAAAACGGGTTGTTTCAAATGCTCCGCATGATTCTTTATGTCGTTGTGGAACTTTCTGAAGCACTGCTATATATATAGTGAAGGTAATTAACTCTTATGACTGGCAATAATCATCTGACTGACGCAGAACAAGTGGACCTGAAAGCTACTTTTCAACGATTTTCTTCAGGTACTTTAATCTCCGAAATCCCTTGAATTCTGTAAATATTTCTTATATTCTAGAATTCTACAGACGTGATAACAGGGCTTTGCGCCTTCGCCACTTCCATCATATCGTGAAAAATTCAATTAACAGACTTTATTTTGGGATGTGAAAAATCCCCCAAAAATATATATATATATTTTTTTTCCAAATTGTTGATCAAAATCGTCGTTTTGTTTTTTTGGGAAACATATGCACACCTGCGTGAGGCAGGCACCCTCTTTTCTGAAAAAGTTTGAAAAATTAACAAAAAATCTGAAAATTACCAGTGCAGTACAGTACTGTACTTGATGGTGTGCAATGTAAAATCCTGTTTCTATTTTCTCATTCTTGGTGGAAAATGTGCAAATTATGGCGCAAAAGTAGAAATGGCGCAGTTATGAGTTACTGTGAGCTGTAAGTACTGAGTTTTTCCTTCAGCATGCACGAATTTTGAATAATAATATTGAATTTCTTTGGTATGATAATAAAGTACCACAATGAAAGATGCGATACAGTGAACAAATTATGTAGTTAGCATTGATCGCCTTTTTGGTGGTGAACTTCATGGTCTGAAGTTGAACCATTGCTGGTCCATTGAAGTTTGACTCAGAGAGATTTAACTATATATTACAGGCATTTTCTCTAATACAAGCCTGGTTTCCAATAAAAGCCAATCATTAATAACAGCCAGGTCTCAGAAAAGCTTGAAGGAAATAGTCACAGGTCCTCAATAATAGTTGGGCCAAAGAAGGCTGAATAAAGGGGGATGGAAAGAATTCTGAGAATTTTTTAATCCAAATATCCCGTGGTCCCCTTTATTAAAAGCTGAATAACGAAACTCTTTCCCATCATCAATTCTTTAGGAATTATTGTCACAGTTTTCTAAAAAAAAAAAATTGGCAATCAAAATGTTTTTCATTTTTCACCTGAGTCCCCCCCCCCCCCATTTTCTTTGCTTTTTTATTTTGTCAGGAATTTTCAACTTTTGTGAATAAGGGTGAGTCTCAGGAACCAGTTTGTATGAAAAGTTCAATATTTTGACCCTTCTGCAGCAAATCTGGAATATTTTGTAAACATTTGTGCTTGAGAGCACTGGAAAGAAACTGAGAACCAAGCCAGCAGGTTGGGGAAAATTCATGCATTTTTTTCCTGCTGGCATAAAATGTTTGCTGAAGAATAAAAATTTTTCCTGACTTGAGCCTTCTCAAAATTAGCACAGTTTTTTGACCTTCTGTCAAACTGAAATGTGCCTGTGGGCAAAAAATCCCAAATTCACATGGTGGGATAATAGAAAGCAGACTGCTGCCACGTGAGAAAAAAAAGGTTTGATTTTATTTTGGAGGGGCGTTATCTTAATTATTGATCTATTGGAGAACCAACCAAATACATATTCTCATTGAAGTCTATATCGGGAAAAATAGGTTTGACATGTGGATGATCTGACTTAGGGACAAGGTCCATGCACTAATTACGTTGGCATTTTTGGGTCCTACTGTAATTCATGACAAATTTGTGTGATACAAGTAATGGAGTCATGTTGCAGAAATAAATTCATTCATGTACAATTAGAAACAAGGCTTTTGAAGTCACTGTTTGCACCAAAAGCTTGTGCTTCAGTGAGGTATAAGCATCTGGCATGAAGGTTTTCCAGATTCTTATCACAGAAGAAAAAATAGGTTTAGAAAAGTGAGAATATCTCAAGATCTGTCAATTGGGTCAATTTTTATACAATTAAAACAAAAGTTGGAGAACATCTTCAGCTTCAATTTAAAATGTTTTAGAATTTTGAAACTGTAAAATTTGCAGAGTTATTTGCTTCAAAAGTTCACACTAATTGCGCCATAGGTATTAAGGAAGAACTTACCTTAACATAAATACGTAGAATTTGTACAAGTGGATCAATAAATTGATAAAGCAAAGTTTGAAGATGTTGAAATAAAAAGCAGAATCAGCCTGGGACAAGGCCAGGGAACCCTTTTTTGGTTTCCCTAGTTTAAATTGAATGAATATATTTTGAATGGTTTGTCCCACAAGTTAATTGCACAAAGACACAATTTTTACCAAACACAACAACTCAACAGAACTCTTCCACAGTAGATTTTATAGTTGTTCACCCAAAAGTTTGATCGCGAATGTGGCTTTGTTCTTTGGTAAACTCGGGAATTGCAGAAATTCGTTTCTGGTTTTGCATCGTTCTTTGGAGCTACATGGTTCTCCTTGAGAAGTGGGTTTTCTTCCCTTTGAGGGCTTGTAGTTTGTTATCTGATTTTGTGGTTTTTTTTATAATTTAATTTTACTATTATTTTGCCGTTCGTGTGCGGTTCCCCAACAATAGGCAAAGCATCTTTTCTTTGCTGATTTTATTTCTTTTTGAAAGTGAGTGTTTTTTTTTGCAATAGACTCACCTGCAGAAGGACCTGAGCTTGGCCTCCCGCACCTTGACCCTCTCCTGGCACTGGTCTCCCATATGCCCAATGCAGGCAGCATATGCCGCAGCGTGTGGCACAAAGGTCTGCTCGAAAGTGCCACGGAACAAATGCGCCATGGGACGGTCCCGCATTTGTCCGTGCAGAAGCGGCGGCACCCAGAGGGTGAACGCGCCTTGCCGCGAGACGACTTATATCAGTGACCGGCACCACAGGTGATCTGAGTCCAGAACCGCGGCCCTGCGGTGACGCGCGTGCTGGTCGGCGCCGCCGGCGTCGTCGTGGAAGTCTTGGCCGGAACCGGCGACCCCGTAACCCGGCCCGTTTCCGTACAGCAGGGTAGTGTATGGCATGTTGTCCACGTCTGATGGTCGAGTGTCTTTGCCTTTTGAAAAAAAAAAATTTTTTCATAAAAATATTCTTGAATATTTTCTCTTCAAGTTTAAAAAAAAACTATAAATCAGAAGAACATCCACTGCATATTTGCAAAAATATTCTAGGCCAGAGTGTTCCCCAACCTTTTGGGCCAGCAGACTGGCAAGTTTCCATTCATTTTTTGTGGACTAGAAAAATTTCCCAAAAATTTTCTTCAGACTAGCAAAGTTTTATGACATTTTTGTAGGCTCAAAAGGAGTTTTTCTTGAAAGACACTATGGCAGGTATTTGAAAAGTTTTTTTTCTTCAAAAATTACCTTAAGAACCAATGAAGCAGCTATATAGTGAAATGTCTTCACAAATTAGACAGGTTGTCTTGAAGAAAGGCTTTTTAGAATAAAACATTTTATTTCAGCAGGTCAAAACTTGTCTGAGTCCTTATTAGGAGAAAAATCAAAAGATAGTTTCAAATGCCTTTGTCTTTCCAAAGTTTCACATAAAAACAAAAGACTCCATTGATACTTTTGATACATATATGAGTATTATGCTAGAGAAAATTTCCCACAGATTGCCAAAAAACTGCTGTAGAATGGCACTGGTCTGAGGACCACCGGTTAGGGAACAGTGGTCCATAGCAATTATTAGTTTCGTTAATTTGAAGCATTTATCTGGAGCAGGCAGGTTGTCATTCCAGTCCAGAAATAACCTTTATAATTATTCATTCAAATTGAGCCAGTTCTTTCAAATTGAATGAAAATTTTCTGTTATTCAAAACAAATAGCTTTCTTGTGAAAATCTGACATAATAGAGGACAAGTTTGAGAACATGGATGGGCTATTCTCACAAAAAATAACTTTGAGGATTTACCTAAAATAGGGTTTCCACGCTTTGGATAGCCTCCAATGGTCATGGTGTGGGAATGGTCCCCAGTGACAATCAGGAGAGTATCTTTACCAGGGCGTAAACAGGCACGTCTTCGCCGCCGTGGGTCTCCCACTTGCGCGGAACGGCGCTCTGCTGAATATAGTCACTGGCCGTGGTGTCCACTAGACTCAGGTCTTGGCGCCGGGACGCCACTGCTGCGTGCTGGTCGGCGCCGCCGGCGTCGTCGTGGAAGTCTTGGCCGGAACCGGCGACCCCGTAACCCGGCCCGTTTCCGTACAGCAGGGTAGTGTACGGCATGTTGTCCACGTCTGATGGTCGAGTGTCTTTGCCTTTAAAAAAAAAAAAAAGTTTTAATAAAAATATTCTTGAATATTTTCTCTTCAAGTTTAAAAAAAACTATAAATCAGAAGAACATCCACCGCATATTTGCAAAAATATTCTAGACCAGTGTTCCTCAGCCTTTTGGGCAGCTGTACTGGCAAGTTTCCATTCATTTTTTTGCGGACTAGAAAAATTTCCCAAAAATTTTTTGCAGACCAACAAACTTTTATAAAGTTGTTGTGGACTCAAAAGAAGTTTTGCTATGGCAGGTAATTGAAAATATTCTTTTTTTTTTCTTCAAAAATAAAGTTAAGAACCAATGAAGCAGCTATAATATAGGGGAATGTCTTCAAAAAATTAGAAAGGTTGGCTACAAAAGGTTTCTCAGAATAGAACATTTCACTTCAGCAGGTCAAAATTTGTCTGAAGCATTTTTAGGAGAAAACCTAACTTATTCTTCATCAGTTAATTTAAAATGCCATTATCTTTCCAAAATTTCAGATAAAAACAACAGACTTCATTGCTACTTTTAATACATTTTGTATGCTGAAGAAAATGTTCCACAGATGGCCAAAAAACTGCTGAAGAATGGCACTGGTCTGAGGACCACAGGCGGGTTGGGAACACTGGTCCATAGCACTTAATTATTAGTCTAGTTAATTTGAAGCATTTATCTGGAGCAGGCAGGTTGTCATCCCAGTCCAGAAATAACCTGTAGTATTATTTATTCAAATTTAGCCAGTTCTTTCGAATTGAATGAAAATTTGCTGTTATTCAAAACAAATAGCTTTCTTGTGAAAATCTGACATAATAGAGGACAAGTTTGAGAACATGGATGGGCTATTCTCACAAAAAATAACTTTGAGGATTTACCTAAAATAGGGTTTCCACGCTTTGGATAGCCTCCAATGGTCATGGTGTGGGAATGGTCCCCAGTGACAATCAGGAGAGTATCTTTTGGGCTGATCAGCTCAAGAGCTGCCTTTACAGAGTCATCTAGGGAGTGAACTTCATCCAATGCCCTCCTGGCATTGCTGAAATGGTGAGCATGGTCCATCCTTCCAGCTGAAAATAAATAAATCAGATTCAAAGTTTGAAGCGTGATGCTTCAAAATGAAGGGATGAAGATTGTTATTAGCTGATGTCATGAAAATAATATTTTTTAATCGAGGTTTGTGATAATTAAAGGGCTGATGCTGAAGTATCATCCACTGAATGCACTCCTAACACAATTTGATCAAAATTGATCGTCAATCCAAAAAGTTATACCAGTGAAACCCCACCATATTCAGCAGAAAGTAGCTCAAACTATGAACCATACTACATACCACAGCATATACGTATCATTAAATTGGCATGTGGCTCATACAAATGAAAAGTTTCCATTTAGGAGACACTGCCATGAACCACCTTCAGTTTGAAGAACTTGAGGACATTCAATACGACAATAGCTTTGATTTGTGGAAGTTATTTCATACTATGGTGGAAGATTATCACAACAAAGCCCTAGGGACCTGAAAAATACCTTTTCTTCGATAAAAAAAATGCCGTAGAACGAGCTCCAAATAAAAATGTGTCTATATTGCTGGAAATTCATTGTTTCAAAAAAGTTTATTTGAGCAAGATAGCTCTAGAATAATTAGTGAAATTTTTAAAGGAGAACTCATTTCACCTTCCACCATGAGGACAAAGCCTTCTGGTCCTCTCTTCAAGACTTGAATTGCACGTCTTGTCATGTCCACCAAACTAGGCTCTCCTTCATCATTGTCATCCCTGTCCATTTCAAAGTTCATGTGACTGTAACTGAATACCCCTGAAAAGGAAAGAATGTTCCTAAAAATTTTTTTAAATTGACTATTGATATTTTAAAAAAAAACATACCCAATAGGTAGTCAGTGTTGTTATGGTCCACATCAGCCAACTCTTTCTGTGTTGTGACAACAGAGTACTTTGCATCCAAATCATGCTTTTGGGTTTTCCATTCCTGCATCAGGTTTCTTCCGTCTGCTCTTTTACCGAAGTATCCCTTGAGCTTTGGGTCAGCAGTGTTTTCTGGCAGCAAATGGCGTCTTCCTCCTCCTAGGATCACCTGTTTTTAGGGAGGAAAAGTGCTAATTATGTCTTGGGAGGCAGGTGCTATCTTCAGATTGGGAATTTCCAGATTATTGAAACCATAAATTGCCTTTGAAATCAAAACCAGACCCAAAACTCATGAGATCAATCAAATTTTGTTACACCAAAGCCTCATCCAAGACCAGAAATAGCATAATAATGAAAAGTGCCACAAAGCAATTCAATCAGCATTGTAGCTTTCAGGGATGGACATGAAAAACGAGTTTAGCAAGGGGCAATGAATAACAACAAGATTTGTTGTGACAATATTGTACTGTACTTTCCCAAAACTTGAACCAAAATGTAGAGCTAAAGTATGAGTTTCCCACCATAAGCACAACCATATTGTGAGGTGTGATTCAATTGTGAATTGTGATTCAATTGTGAATTGTGATTCAATTGTGAATTGTGATTCAATTGTGAATTGTGATTCAATTGTGAATTGTGATTCAATTGTGATTCAATTGTGAATTGTGATTCAATTGTGATTCAATTGGAATTGTGATTCAATTGTGAATTGTGATTCATTTGTGAGATTTGATCATGTGATTGAGGCAATCAAAATTTTGTTAGAACTCTCTTGCAATTAATACAGTTATATTTGGAAAGTCTATTTACTGGGACTCACCCTGAGATTTTTTCCAGGCATGTTATCAATCATCTGAGCAGCAATGTCTTGACACTTGCCTCTGGCCTTTGGTGGCAGTTTGGAATCATCCTCCCAGTACCTGGATGCAGAATTGGAGAACAGCGCAGCAGGGGTCCCATGGGTGATCCTGGTGTTGGTGACAAACCCAGTCCACTTCCCTGCGAATGGATAAGAACAATGGGGCACACCCTGGAGATAACAGAGCATTCAGAAACGCCTCATTAATCTCTGGCTCCACCAGCTTCCCCCCATCCTCCACCCCCCCCTGCATCCCCCCACATTTCATTCAATGGCTTGCCTTCCCACTCAGGGAAAAAACTTTGGAATTTCATTCCATTTGGCTGAGTGGGGTCTGGCTTCTTCATTTGTGCAGAAAGAAAACTTGTTATCACTTCACTTCTTTCCTGCATCATCTTATAATGGCTGTGTTTCTTCAGGCCAAGGAATGAAACATAAGGATGCAGCCATGTTCAATCAACGCCTTTCATCCCAAGTGTTTCTTGTGGGAATTGACCCAGATAAATCCCCTCAAGATCTAATTTGAGAAAATTGGATAACTGAAGAAGCTTCAAAAATTCTGGGTTTGACACTTGCACTTATTATGCTGTGAAATGTGAAGTGGGTTTCCTCTTTCCTGTATGCAGGTGTTAACTAGGCATCTCAGAATATGCATGAGGAATTTGCACTTTTTTTATGAGGAACCAAAATGAAGATTTCTTTCAAGATTAACTTGAAATATCCAAAGCCTAGATGCTCCTCAAATTATACTTTCGAAGAAGCTGCAAAGGTTGACATAAATTATCATTGAGGGACAGAAGTATTCTACTTCATGTACTTGAAAAAAAAGTCCTGAAGTATGATCAATCCAAGCTTTTTTTGAAAACAAAATTAAGAAAAAAGAATTTCCATTAGCTCGCATATTATGGGCAATGATGAAATCGTTACACTGCTCAGTAATCGCTCCAATATGACCAACATTAAAATGGTGAAGGGAACCGAAACTTGACACAAACTTTTCCACACTATAGGACAAAAAGAAGTTTTTCATATTTTGGACACTCTCATATTTCTTAATGGCCGTCAAGATTTCGCCAGCAATAAGACAGGCAAAGAAGTTCCATTGCTTGATAAAGTATTTCAGAATTTGATAGAAATTATTTTTTGTTCATATGAAGATGAGCTTATCCATTTAGAGGTGGAATGTCATAGTTGTGTTCCACTTCCATGTGTCATTGGTGGGGAAAACTCTCTCATGTTTTTGACTTGAACCATAAAAATAACAGAATTAGCTCCTCAGGGTCCTTTAATGATACTAAATTTTTTATTTAACAAAAAAAAATTGAAGCACTTGATGAGAGCTTCTTATTTCTCTCTTGACCCTTTCATGACATCAGTTTCTCTTCACTGATGTCCAAATAATGGAATCTTTTCAATTCCACCTCAAAACAAGACACCAGCAGAGAGAATAAGAATCTTGCACTTGGGTGGGAGGGGGGGGGGGGGATGATAATGTGGCTCTTGATCCCAATGAAAGAAAATAACCCCCTCTACACCCCCTCAAAAAAAAAGAAGAGCCAGCAGAAAGAAATAGGGCAGACAGTGAGGGTGAAGTGCAGGACATCCTGTGGGCACAAGAACAGACTCCAGATTGAAACAGCAACCAGGGGCTCATGAATAAGCCCCAGGGAATGTCCAAGCTTTCCATTCCAAGTGCCTCTTCTGCTCTCTTTCCTAATGTCCTCCCAGCTTATTTTCCTGCTCACCCACACCCCGAAAATCACGCTCCACTGCTCACACCTCCTGATGATGACTTCGGGGTGGAAAAAGTAAAAAATAATAATACCAGCCAAAAAAAAAAAAAAAAAGAGGAGAAAAATCCCCGGAGGGCACGGATTGAAAAAGACAACTTCTGACTGGGGTTCTCTGGAGTGTGAAACAAACTTGGGTTTGGGACCCCCTGGCGTATAATTTTATTGATCCTGTCGAACTTGGTGATGATGACCACCACAGGGATGAGACCACCTTCTGTGTCGTTTTTTTTTTGTGTGGTGCCAATTCTTTTTTTTTTTTTTGTGCAGAAAAGAGTCTGCTGGTGCCGATGCTGTTACTGTCGGGTTCGTTGCTGCAATCTGTCACTCCTAGGACAGCTTCCGAGTGCGGAATAGCAGCAGTGATTGATTGTGCAACTGACTCCCTGGGAAAACTTCTGAGAGCCTCTTGTCCAAGCCACGTTTTCCGAATCAATTACCGCACTGAAAAATCCTCCACTTCCCTGTCCGCATGCTCAACAGTTATGCAATGCCGTTTTTTTCCCTCATCCTTCGAAAATCAATCTCTTCGACAGAAAAACTACAAATTTGCGATTTTGAAATAGACGAGTTTGGATTCTCATCGACCGGATTTTTGGACTAGAATGAAACAGCGTCATTTTTGAAGGAATAAAATGCTTCAGACGATCAAGTTAAAACGTTGGGAGGTGGCAAATAGCACCGCAATCATTCGCAATTTAAATTGTGGGTCACAAACAGTTTCGATTGCGATTTTTTTTTCAATATATAGATGATCAATTGCCTTTTTCGACTCAATTGCAATAAGTTTTATTTTCTCTAAAAATACGCATTCTGCTGATGAGGGTTTTTTCCGAAGATAAGTTTTAAAATATGGAGGCATGCACCGAAATTTAAATTGAGGTCACAAGCAGTTGCGATTGCGATTATGTCACGAATTTGGAAAAAGTTAATTTTTTTTACTAAAATGCAAATTTCATATGGTTTGAAAAGCTGTTTTCGCAGTCAATTTAGTAACGGAGTATACTTTCAGTCTACTGCCGTACAAATTTTGAAAAATCACTGGCTTTATTTCATTCAATAATATGTAAAACATTGTGACTGTATACCTTTCGTCTTTATTCAGTCACGTCGAATTACGTTAAATTCTTTGCGGATCCGTTTTCTTCATTGGATCCACAATTTCAATTTTCTCCCATTTTTTACTATATGAAGTAGCGATTGGGTCTTGCTATTTTTGCGTAGAATTTTCAGACTATATAGGGACTCGTACTTTGCATCGCGCAAATATTATTCTAAATTTAATTGCACAGGCCCAGCTATTTTACGCCTGTTTTTGGGCAATGATTTATTACAAATACCGATAAAGATATATTATAAGACACTACGTTATCCGTGTTTTTGTGTAGTTTTGCTAATTTCTTGATTTATTTTGTAATCTTTCCACAGACTATCCAGATAATTTTCTAGTGAAAATTAAAAGAGAATTTACCCAGCAGGAAGACCATGAAATGCAGATCAAACACTCAATTTTTTTAAAATCTGAATTCTATGAAACTTTTCATCAAACTTTTCTCGAGTCTCATAACTTCGCTAATTGAACTCGAAAAAAATGGCGGCTCGGTAATGTCAGCATGGCCGGAAGAATTTATGAAGAGCTTCAATGCAGTCGTAACTGAAATTGAATTGAACAATTTAACTTTCCATCTCATTCTGCTTTATTAAGCTTTGAATAAATCTAACTCATTTCGAAAGGAAACATTTGAAAAATGTACAGCAATTGCATGAAGCGAACGATGCCATTCAATCCGTTGGATTTCCTCCAGACATGTTTTTTCTCCTCTCTCTCCTCTGCGAATCCCGTCAGAAAAAAAAATCTTCCCGAGTTTTTTTCAGTGTAAGAAAAATAAACACATGGGGGATCGTAATGAAGACACGTGAACCTTTTGGCCAAACAAGTAAAGCACAAAAAATATTCCCTTCTATTTTTTCCTCCTCCCCAAACGTCTAAACATTACGTCAATCGCTGCCCATCCGCTATTTGTAGCAATCTCGCCGTTTGGCTCTTCCTCTCCGTGCCATCGCCACCGACCAGCAGACCAGAAATTTCCTCCATTTCTTCCTCCCGTTTTTGTCCATGTTTTTTCTTTACTTTAATCTTCCAGGGGATTTTTTTGTGTGTGCTGCTTTCCTTTCGGAAGAACGACTCCATTCTTGCAATTTCTTTTTTTTTTGGCATAGTGTTCGGAGACGGAGGAACAAAAAAAGCTGAAGCGAGAAATCTGTTTTAATCGCAGCCACGCGCCGGAACTTGCAGATATGATAGTTGTCTGTGTCCCCTTGTTTGTTTGTTTCTCTTTTTTCGCAGGGTTTTAGGCATTAAATGCTGGGTGCCAAAGGAACCTGCTTGTCACTGACATTTCTGTATGGGACAGTTCTGTGGACATTTAAGGCGTCTGGTTTCCCGATAATGTGCCTGGAAGTGTTATTTTAATTTAATTCCTTGTGAGATTTGAAGAGTAAGAGTCCCTCTAATTTCAAGTGACAAGTCAAAAACGTGGTGAAGATTAGTTCATTGAGTTTTGTGAGTCGTGGGTTATTCTAGAATGATAAAGAGGAATAGAGCGCAAAATATTTAAGATATAACATTTAGCACTAAAATACTAAATGATTAATTTGGTGCTATAGAGAAGCATTAAAGATAGCATAAAAAAAATCCACGAAGAGTTATTCTCATAAATGAATATTTTAATGCGCTTTAACATCATTTAGAATCTTTCTTATTGTCCTGTTATCTTAGAAGTACACTAACTTACAGAATACCCTTTTTGGAAGTTTCAGAAGAAAACTCTTGAACATCATTCAAAATCTTTCTTATCATCCTCTGTTTTCTGAGTGTGCCATTTTAAGAAAACTATTCGCAGCATCGTACATGAAGTCACTCAAGCATAATGCTGAAAATTTCAAAGTACTTCTTTTGAAAAAAACAAAGGTGCAATGCAGTAAGTTACAGTTAGTTATCATGTGACGTATTTCCACCCTTTAAAAAATTTACCAGTAGTCAAGGTGAAAAAATCATTAATTGGTTCGAAATAAAAAATCACTGAAAGCCTCTGAAATTAAAATCAGAGGTGGGTCATGGACTTTTCCGCGTGTTTGTCAAATTGTTTCAACCGCGTGCATATTTTCTTCAATTTTTTGAACAAAATATAAGTGAGTCCTAAAAATACAGTACAGCCATTTTATAACCCATGTTCACCAGTAAAACAAATGCGTAATTTGATTTAAATATCAAATTTTTCACTCAAAGTCTTCAAACTTAGAATTTAGATCATGGATTATACTCCTTGCTTTTCCGATTGTTCAATCGCATGAATATCTTGTTAATTTGTTGAACAAAATAAAATTATGTCCCGAATAATTGTGAGAACTGATTGATTAAAATGACAGCAATAACTTTTCTTTTATTCGTATTAAAATATTTTCTTGATCCGCGGTTCTGCAAACATTAAAAGCAACAAATATTATCTGCATAATGAAAATATTTCCGAGTGCTACGATGAAGCATAATTCCGCGAATGATGCTGGAAAGTAGTCCACATTCACCATTCAGTACCAACGAAGTACCCACGTTGAAGAAGAGACATTTAACGCTGGAATTTATAATTTGTCATCGTGCTTCGTGGCGAATATTCTAATTATTACCTTTTATATTAGGGAATACTGAATATTATTTTGCTATGGTGGCATGTGAGTTTATCTCTCCATGTAAATTATTTGGGAACTTTACGAATTTGCACAAGTTCAAGAGGCGAAATACAGAATAAACTTGGAAAATTACTCCGCCAGAAGTAGACCATCAGGATTCCTTCTTAATTAACCGTGAACGTGAGGAAAATTTAATTAGGAATAAAAGGTAACTCAAGCTCAAGTTTTCTCTCGTTTACAAGCTCTGAAGAAGACTGAACTCGCCAAGTAAATGTGCCAAAACACGAACGAGAGTTTTCAATAAGCTGGAGAAAATTCTGCTTTATTTTCAATTCTAAAGGCGAAATTGAGGCCGATATGACCAAAATTTCAGGAATTAATAATCCCTGATGATCCCTGGAAACAATTTCGTGAGTACTCTTACAGTAAATCTTGCAGGGAAATAAAGGGTTTTTATATGAGAGTTTCCAAATTTACCCCCAGTGCAGAAAAATTCAGTCTTGGAGTGTGAAAGCTCAACGAAATGAAAAATTCAGCACTTTATGCATGCGACAGACACGACAGAAATTCTACGAATGCCAGCAGATCAAGAGGGTACTGTATTTTTGCAATTACCACACAAACCTTTTTTTCTGAAAATCCAATGGTGCAAGCGTACATAAGTCTGGATGTGAAAATTTTGCACAGGAAAATAAATCCTGCTTGGCAAAAATCCTCCTACAATGATGTATATGTTATCGTGTATTAAAGAGCAAAATTATTTTTCACACATTATCATTTGTCAATAAAAGTTGAATTTTCAGCAAACCAAAACTAGGCTACAATATACAGTACATCAGGGATAATTTTTCGGGGAAATTCAACTTTTAAGAAATAAAGGAAATGTGGTATTTGATTAAATATGGTATACTTTTCCTGGGAGACTTGACTTTAAATAAACGTGTAGATTCTCTCTAAAACGATTTTTCTCTGTTCAAAGATTTTTTTCCGTCGCGAGGAGTTCTTTCCCCGTGTTTTACAGGGGTTCTGTACAATGAAAGTCTCTCTTCAACGAATTCTTTTCGGTTTCTTTGGATTTCGTTCGAATCTAGAGATTCAATTGGTAATTGATGGGATCAGATACTGTCCAGGCTAAAAAATTGTTTAGACAAAAAAAAGCTTCCGGTTTCACCACAGTTTTTCAACTAGCTTATTGCCAAAGTGTTCGTGACTTTCAAAGCAAAACAGTTCTTCAATTCCTGTGCAAAACGTAAAGCAAATTAACTTCAGGAATCTCCCAGCAAAGATTTCTCGTTCTCATTTATGCAGAGAAGCTTCCAGATTCCCCCTAGACTTTCCAATTAACCCCCCTCTGGAGCAGACATAAGAAAAAAAATCAGTCTGCAACAGCACCCCCATCACCACCCAACCCCACCAATTCACTTCCCAGAGGGTGGGTGTAAATCAAACCCACATTAACCTCGTCTGCCTCATCCCCAACACTACACACACACACACAAACACAAGAAGACAACCCCACAAAAAAACCAGCTCTATAACCCTCCCATCACAAAAGACTCCTGGCCCAGGTCCAAGAGAACAGAAAAAAAACCCTGGGTTCTCTGTTATGGGTAAACAAATGCTCACCGTCTTTCTGGGCCCAGTCCATGATGCTGGGCACGCGGGACTTGGACACGGATTCGCAGTCATCGTACTTTCCATGGCTGTCCAGACCCACTGTCTCAAAGTTGCCCTTAACGCCGCACAATAAGGCTGTTGCACAGGCTGCTGAGTCCCCTACTTGGGAGTCGACATTGTATGTCTGCCAAAAAAAAGGTAAATGGCAGAAAGAGACGAGCAAAAATCGTCATGGCCTTGTCAGATACATTTTTTTTTATTACAGTGAGAGGGCAAAGCTTTAATTGTAAATAGCATCGAAATAATTGTTTGGCATGATTTGAGGATAATTGAAAAAGAGACAAATTTTGAACATATCCAAAGCTGGTGTTAGGAATGATTTAGTAAAGTTTAAATAGAATAGGTTTTTAGAAAAAAATGTCACAAAGAATTTGGTTGGGCTACCACTGGGGTGAAATTTCACCCTATTTTAAGGTTGTTGTAATTCGAGAACACAGTCAACACACACAATATTCAAAAAATGCTCCAGTGTTGTGTACGAGAGCTCAAAGAATAGTGAGTTTTTGAGATGAAGTAGAAAAACAGGAAAACTATCCTTCAAGGATGATTCATGTTTTTTTGGATTTTCCAGAAACTTGGCCATGAAATAACCTTGAAGGTTTTGAGAAAAAATGGGTGCGTGAACCCAGAGTTTTTCCAAAACAAAGATGTACACAAAGATTTACAAGGACAAGTTTTTATGAGAATTTGGATTCTTGAGTTCATTGTTCAGTGTAACAAATTATACTCTACCCTTTATTTTTTTGACAGCTGGACTATTTCGAAAATTGAACATCCCCAATTTAAATGTTGGTTGAAATTGTATGTCTGCCATATAGGTCCAAAAAAATACATTCTGGGAGATGATTTTTAAATCTTGAGATCTTGTTGTTTCCTTCCTGGTTTTGATCCAAGTGGAAGACACGAATAATTATGAGAAACTGGTTTAAAAATCCGTGAACAAGTTTTACTCTGAAATAAATTTATTTTACTGTATTTTCTGTTGGAACTTCACTAAAATCAAACTTCACCCTGAAGAAAATCTTTCGAAAATTGAATTAATTTGCATCTCAGCTCCCCCCCCCCCCCGAAGCACGTGTTAGACAATGCAGAAAATTAAATAGGGATATTTTTACCTTTAATTTTAAATTCCTGAGCATTTTTTTCTTATAAAATGACTCCTCTAAAATTATTTCAAGCTAAACCAAATCTTAAATTTCTCAAGCTGCAACGTCAATTCAACGCTGAAAATTGAAATCATAAAACAATGTATTTAAAATAAAAATAAACCTCCCTAAAAACTGTGAAATCGGCGCGAAAAAAGTAGACCACCGCCAGGTGCCCAGCAATGTTGGCCAATTTTCCCTCAATGTGATCTTATATCCCCCCCAGGATGTGACTGGCAATCAAATCCTTCATGGTTAATGACCACACGCAAAAACAAAAGGCACCTGCTGGAGCCTAATTTCCCAACACACGAATTTTCCCACATAATAGCAAGATGAAATTGTCCTTAGATTACATGTCAACGAAGATAAAGAAAAACTATGTCTGTGGCTGATACTCTCACTTTTTTCTGATATAAATTTATATTGAGTCTCATTCTGATTCTTATTTGAGCTGACAAGGTTATTCTAAAAATATATGAAGGATGTTTCTCTTTATCAAAAAGAACATGTGCTGCACCAATTTTGGGCTTTCAGAGAGATTAAATGCTCTTCGTTCATATATAGCTTCTTTTCTCAGATTTCAAGGTCTGTCTTCCACAAACTCTCAATTTTCCATCATATTGAGGAATAATTGGGAATGCGATTGATGCAAAAAACACATTCAAAATATGTCGTATTGAATAAACAAAAAATGATGTTAAAATATGCATACATTTAATCTTGAATGAAGTTAAAAACTTGTGAATTTTTCAACAGCAAAAATTCAGAAAAGCAAAGGCATGCTTTCACATCTTCTCATCTTTCAATTCTCAAAATCCGTAAAGTTAAGAGAAATAATTTGTCATAGCTTCTAATTCATCCTAATTAATTTCAAAATCCGTATTTCATGCTAAAATCTAGGAAAAACGTCTGGCTTTTAAGGTTTTAAAGCATTAGGGTATATTTTGGTGAGTGACTGGAACAAATTGAGAAATTCACAACAATACAAACATTCTGCATAACCTAACAGATCTAGGAATGTTTTAGTGGCGTTATGCAAGGGCTCAATGTGCCAAAAAAAAAGCAGCATCTCCTCAAGGATTTTCGTTGTTAGTTCCATGACAAGGTACTACTACAGAGTACTCACTTTTGCGAGACCCAAGTAGGGAAAGTTTTCAAAGGTAAGTCTGTAGTCTTCTCCGAGTCCACCTTCGAGTTGGCCCCTCAGAATCCTGCCAGCTGTGACTGTTGGGATGCCCATTCCGTCACCCACAAATATGATGACATTCTTGGCCACATTCGTGTTCACTGGCTCAGAGAGGTAAGTGTTTAATCGACTTTGGGCATCCTGGTACCAGTACCAACGGTCTGTAATTTAACACGAGGAAAACAGCGTCATTTTTGAATAATTTTTAAATTGGCAACAATTTTATGGCGTGTGTTGCTGAAATAAGTTCATTCGTGCATTTAGGAATTAGGCATTTTGAAGTCACTGTTTGCACCAGAAGCCTGTATATTTCAGTGAGATGAGAATCTTCTGTGAAGGTCTCCCAGATTCTTATCACCAAAGAAAAAACTTAGGTTTGGAATGGTGCAAATATCTCAGGATGCATGGGTCAAATCAATCTTTATATGATGCAAGAAAAGCTAGAAAACATCTTTGGCTTTAATTTGAAACCTTGCAAATGTTTGTAAATAAAAAATTGGTAGAGTTATGCACTTCGGAATTTGGCATTTTACCATACACTAGGCGTTCTTCCTTTGCTGGTTTAATTTATTTTGGAAGCAAGATTTTATTCCACAATGCTAGATTTTATTTGCTGATCATGTGTGAGTGGTTGTGTCTTTTTGATACCTGTGATCAGAGTAAATAATCAGTACTTTTTTACCATCCAAGGAATGCTCCAGCTTGCTTTATTTTTGCAGTCTATACATGGTCCGGAAGGACTCTAAAAATCTAGTTAAGAGTGAGTTTGTCGGAAATTCTTGATAAAAAGATTGTAATTCTTAGTTGAATTGACGAGAACAGCGCGTGAAATTTAAAGAAATAAATGCTGAGGATCATTGCACGTCTTTTAATGGTTCATCAGCAGTTTGGGAGGGAACATCTCAATTTTCAAGAGCCATGCGCAGAAATGGTTCGAAAATTTTATTTCAAGAATTGTCTTCAAATTCAGGTACATCTCTGAAAGTCTCAGAAGATCAGTGAACATTCTTCTCAACAGATTAAGCTTTAGACGTGAAGCAGGTTGAAGAAAAAGCAAAATTGTCTCAACCGTTCCCGGGAATTGATCCAACATAGAGGTTAACGGTTCGAAGGCGGAGGGAGGAAAATTTTCCGGTGGCGGGAAGTATTCTTGAATTTTGCGGGACACACAAGTTTCTGCAAGGAGACTTTCTCTAAAAATCCGTTTTTTAGCGATGATTTCAAGCCCGTCAGCCCAAAATATCAGTGCCTTTTAAGTGGGAATCAAGGGCCAAAGCGAAGAAAAACGTTTATTCAAGACTTGAGCCGCAATTTCAATATATTCAATTTTTTCTCATCCTATGTATAGTCAGCTAAACTTAAAATGTTTTAACAGTCAGTTACAGAGGAGTTTTGAAGGTCACCTTAATAAGGTTGCAAATATTGGAACTAAATTTTGGTCGAAATTTCTTTACAAGGGAACTTACGGTAGCAACAGTATGCCATTTTATTTTTTAATTGTGTTGGTTTGTGGTAATTTTGCTACACAAATGCAAATCAAGAATTCTGAAAAATGTAGAATTCCATATGGAAAACGAGGCATAAGAATTTTCTAAAGGAGATAAGTGGGAGAAAAATGCGCATAATACTTGTGGAAGTTGGACTTGAATTATTTTTAAAATTCTAAAAAATCCATTTTTGAAACTGGATTATCCTGTAAAAAAATATTTTACAGAGCAACCTGGACTTTCTTGCATGGCTCGAATGACTTTTTTTTTAAGGAAAGAAAAACGAGGGCTGAAGAGTCCTGGAAAGACGGATCATGCTAGAAAATTGACTCTCACCCGTGGCTAGAAAATTGCATTTATCTCCGGGTCGCCTGGATTTGATGCCAGGAAATTTATGACGTAAATGCGAGGAAAAGCCCACTCACCCTCAGTCACTGCGTGAACAAATAGATTCCTCGAGGTCGTCGCCAGGAATAATGCGAAACACAGACTCTTTGCCATAATCGTAAACGACACTTTTCTTTCTTTTCTTTTTTTAAAGCACAAAAGGCACTGAAAACTGGGTCAAGGTGGCGTAGGGTCAATTACCGACACGAGTCCTTTTGACCTGAAGTCTTCATTGTTGCTTGAAAACTTCTGAGGATGGGAGAAAAATAAATATGTTGAATTTTCATGTTATGGTGAGTCTTGCGATTTTTTTTGCATCCAAAGCAAAACAACTATGACAATTATATTTTTCTGCACAAATCTCTGATTAATAATTATCTTGGAACAATTTTGTTATTAACTGTTAGAAAATGCTACATTTTTAAATTCAATCAAATACAATTAAAAGCAATAAATTTCAGGTGGACTATCTTTCTGCAAGAAAATAAAATGGATCAGAAAAATCGTTTCAGCGATAATTTCATTGTTCAGAACTCCAATAACATGGGGAAAGAACCCATATTCAGAAAATTTGTATGTAGAAAAGGAACGTTGTACAGAGTCCACCTATTTTCGAAATTTCAACTGTTTCTACAATTTCAAATTTTCCACAAACCACCTTCGTGAACTCACCCAGTCTTTTTGTTCCATCGGATTTAGCCGTTTATAATTAAAAATCAAGGATTTCTAGCTTATACGCGTGTTATATTTCGGTTTAATTCATGGAATTTTTATGAATGAACAAAAGGACTTCATTCTCATCCCATTTTATTTATTTTTCGTTTCCGGACCAGACCCTGATTGCTCATAGAGTCCCAACAAATGCAAATGACCTGAAATGCTTTTGGTCTTGTTTACCCCACCCATCCTAAATTGATGCAATTAATTCTGATTTTAATTCAGCACATCGCAACCGAGGCATTTCAATGACTGTATTTACACTGCGAATTCACTTGATTTTCCTGGATTCTCTTTGTTTTGATGTTCGGAAAGGGTTCATTAGCGGGTTGAGAGTGGGCATGAGGTGCGATAATCTTGCTGTTCACTTCATGCCACTTTTAAGACGCTTTTTTGGAGGAGATGAAACAGAAGAAATGTNGACCAGACCCTGATTGCTCGTAGAGTCCCAACAAATGCAAATGACCTGAAATGCTTTTGGTCTTGTTTACCCCACCCATCCTAAATTGATGCAATTAATTCTGATTTTAATTCAGCACATCGCAACCGAGGCATTTCAATGACTGTATTTACACTGCGAATTCACTTGATTTTCCTGGATTCTCTTTGTTTTGATGTTCGGAAAGGGTTCATTAGCGGGTTGAGAGTGGGCATGAGGTGCGATAATCTTGCTGTTCACTTCATGCCACTTTTAAGACGCTTTTTTGGAGGAGATGAAACAGAAGAAATGTTTTTTTTTTAACGAGCCTTTTGATGCATTTTCTAGATCGAAGGCTCGGATTCTCGCACGCGTGGTCGTTTTAAAAATTACGAGGGCGTGCAAAGGAAGTGATCCAATTAATATTCATAAGATGCTTCAAATGACAGGATGGATGAACCTTCGCCTTTTCAAAAATCAATGGGCCATCTGAAAATACATTTTTTCATCTTGTGAAATGGAATTTGTAGAACACCGAGTGCTGAACGAGAAAGACCGCCATCACTGGCCAGTCCTTATCTCCGATTCATTTTAATCGATAGAAATACATTTTCACCAGAACAATAGAAATGATGAAAAATCAAATCAATCCGATTCACACAGATTTTATCGCACGTTTATGTACACTGACTTCTGGGAATTTCAGAATCATGCTTACCTGATTTTTGAAGATACATGGAATTATTTTCTCGAATAATTTTATAATAGCTCGGAATTTAAGTTATATTTGATCTGATTGTTATGGCTAAAGAAAATTATACCCTTTTCCAATTCCACAGTTGGATAGAAGTTCGCTCGTAAATGTAATTCCCGTGGTTAATAATGCATATAGGCCACAATCTTTAAACGTTTCGCGGCCTATATTACAGTATGCTATCTCCTGAAATGTGCTTTTCAAAAATACGGCGCGGCCTACAAACTCATTAATGGTCTAAATTTTTGTAAAACAATACAACATGCACTATTTTTGTAATTATTTAGGTCTTATTTGATGCGTCAAAAAATTTAATTGCAGGATGATCGCCGTAGTCGTGATTTAATTTTTTCAAAGAGTTTAATTTATTTTGAATTAATTAAATTTTTAAAAATAGTTGCACTTTCCTTTGCCTGTACAGCTTTTTTGATCAATGGATTTACGAAAGCATGTGAATGCGTTCAAAATTTTTTTTGTGCAAAAATATTTGATTTTACGACAAATTTTCCTGAGCTAGGGATAAAAACTTGACTGACAGCTGATCGATTTCAAATATACCTTCTTTTTTTATCATTTGCAAATAAGACTTTTTTCTTCTACAAGATGTTCTCTACTTTTTCAATCTAGTCAGAATTTCCTGAAATGACTTTAAAGAATCAAAGTGAAGCCTGTTTATAGACTATATACTCTTTTGTGGCGTATACATATTCAAGTTTACGCACGTGACAAATCTAAAACGTGTATGTTTTTTAGCCGCAAAATTCAGAAAAAATTAAAATATATGCTGATATAACCTGGAATAGAATTCTAGCTCATCTAAGATTTCATTTAGGCTTTATCCTATTTTTCAGCGCTTTTATCTCTTGCCAGAATAATATGATTTTCTTTTTACAGTTCAAACTGAGCTTTTTATTTTATCCTGAAAAATGGGTGCCCCAAAACAGGATGTGGCCTATGCTCACATTCTGCCTATGGCCCTATGGTAGTATTTTTAAAATACAGATACACACACAAGAAAAAAATTAGTGCAAAGCACCGACCACCAAGACAGCTGCAAGTCAACTGAGAAGACCCTGGTGTCGAGACCCCGTCGAACTTCTTCCCGCAGCCTCCAACTCTATACTCACTTCTCTTATTTTTTTGCATTTCCTTTTCGCGGCATCAGCAGGGGGTTCTTTTATTTTTTATTTTTAGAATGAAAGAGGTTCCTTGTGATCCTGCATGTGTAAAAAAAATAATAATAAAAATTTGAATACGATTTTTTTTAAACGAAGAAAAAAAGATGAAACGTCTTCGTCACTCTGCTGTTTATCCGAGCAACTGCAAATCAACACTAACCACATGGCCTCGGCTTCGTTGCCTTTTCGGATTTACTAAAATAAATACTCGGTTTTGGGTGTTCTTCGAGAGTAGCCAGAAAAGCAACTTTTGGTCGAAAGCTACAAGTCAGAGCACGAGGCACGATTTCAATTTGAATCGAAAAAAGAGAGATTTTTACGTAATTATATATGCATGGTCTAAAATTATGCACGCTATTTCCTGATTTCTCGTTCCGCTTTACGAATTTCGAAGCTGCTGTTTTTTTTACCCCTGATATGAGGCTGAACAAAATTTCGAGGCGTGGCTTACAATCGATCAATCAAAATTCACCCGAAAATATCCGGTCAATTTAGAAAATATGCATTCAAATGTAACCCAAGTCAGGGATATAAAAAGGTCGCATTGTCAATCTGCTTCTCAGTTTGAAACTCGTGTATGCATTGGGAAATAGAAAGGATGATTTTCGTTCAAATGAAATTGCCGATTTTTCTGCTTTTCGTTGTTGCTCAACATTTCAAATCTACGGAAGCTCGTGAGTAGTTTGAGATTTTTTTAATGTGTGAAAAATTAGTTTTCCTTTTTTTGTGGATTTATTGCATTGCAATGATTTATTTTTCAGAGGCGCCTCGTGGATGGTTCATTGCAACTTCCACTGGTCCTGTGTGCAGTTTGACGTATGATGGTGAGATTTCCATTATCTTGTGCCAATAATTATGGCAGATTTTAAATAACTGATGAAAACACATTGCAGATGCAAGAGATATCTGAGTGCTGAGGCAATTACCCAGCCTACAAGGGATTTAAATTTAAAGTGCAAATCTGCATTTATGACCGCAAAAAGAAAGCAAGGTGGAGCATCCTCACCCCTTGGATGTTAAAAAAGGACTTATTATTGTCTCTGATCACAGGTATCAAAAAGAAACAACCACACACAAAATCAGCAAATAAAAGCTTGCAATGTGGAATATAAACTTTATTCCAAAATGAATAAAAAATCAGCAAAGGAAAAATGCCTAGTGCATGGCGCCATGCCAAATTCCGAGGTGCATAACTCTGTCAATTTTCATCTAAAAACAGTCGCAAGCATCCAAATTGAAGCTGAAGATGCTTTTTAGCTTTTCGTGCATCATATAAAAATTGATTTGACCAATGCATCCTGAGATATTTGCACTTTTCCAAACCTAACTTTTTTCTTTGGTGATAAGAATCTGGGAGACCTTCACAGGAGATTCTCATCCCTGATATACACAGGAATCTGGTGCAAACAGTGACTTGACTGACTTCAAAAATCCAATTCCTATAATTGCATGAACAAATTTATTTGTGCGACAAATATTTTCAAAGAATTAGGTATGCCCATTATCAACTGGCATCAAATATGCCAGGAGGCATTAAAAATAATGACTCCTGATCGCATGAATTGGAAAAATGATCATACTTCCAAGAATTAAAATGTTGCTCTTCAACTTGAAGGAATTATTGGTTCAGAGCTTCAGACATATGTTTGACCATGAACATTTCTTTGAAATATTTTTTGCCACTAAATTGTCTCAATTTCCATTTTTTTCTTGGCTTTTGAATGACTTGATGCTTTTTTGGTCAGTTATCCCTGGCATTCAATTGATCAAGTTCACAATGTCTTTGATTACCGTTTTATCGGCCAATCCCAGGCCTTCAAGATTCTCCTGCCCTTGATCAACCCCCCTTGATCAAGGACCAGAGAAGAAATTAAGAAATACCCCCATTTTATCAAAAGACAACACAGTTTACTGTTCAATCTTGCTGCCAGAGCAGTGCGTTCAGAGGTTTCCAGAGAGGTTTTTTGTTATCTAAATATTCACCCAGTTTCCAACACTTGTGTTGTGTGTCACTAATTTCAATTATTTAACTTGGGACATTTTCAAATATACTCTAAATTTTAACTAGGGACTCCACCGTGAATTCCCAGCCCCTGTCCTGGGCTGATTCTGTGTTTTCTTTAAAAACCTATTTCTAAAAACTCTTCTTTTCAGCACTTTCTTGTTGCGGTTACTTCTGTCCCCAACAGGGTCTTGGTGTTCATTTGATAAATTTGTGATTGTGCTTGGTGTCACAGCAGCAAACAGAGGTCCTTTCCAGTAATTCATCTTCCTCATCTTTTGGGAATTTTCAGCCGGAACAGTTGACTTTACATCAGTGGTTCAACCCCCGGATTCCATCATAAGCACCTGGATCCTGGGTGATGAAAGAAGTGCTACAATCGTGGCCCAGTCCAAGGACATTCAAGCTCGACTCGTGAATAGTGCCACCAACAAAAAAATGGACGATTTGAAAAACCTTTTCGCACCCACTTTTACGCAACATAGTCCTCAAAAACTCGACGGTGGTGACGCCATGGCAACTTACTTGACATCATTTGATTGGGCCAACGGGGGAAGGGAGACTGTGATGGAACTTTACGAAGGCCCCTACACGTTTACCTTGTCTAAGATGAAAATGGGAGCTGATACTTTTGCAGTGGCGGATCTTTGGATCCAGGGACGCAGCAAGTTTTACGAGCACTGGGACGCCATGAGAATGTCGCCTGTGAGTATAAAAAATTCTGCTCAAAATTCGAAAAATTGGCAATTTTTTTAGCCAACGGAATGTCTTTTTTTAGCCAATTTTGACAACCCGAAAATTAAGGCAAAGAAAAATCCATGAAGTGCAAACATGATATGAAGAAGAAAATTCTTTATTTACAGCTATTATTTGTGTTACAGCTCGGAAATTTTTCAAATGAGTTTTTAATGATAATTTGCTTCTATAATTCACAAAACTTGAACAAAATTGTGTACAGCAAATAGCCGCAGTTTAAAGGGTGTTATACAGAAAATTATTCTTTAAAAACACTGAAAATTACCAAAATTTACAGAAAATGCGCTAAACATGTTTTAAAAATGAATGAATGCAAAATGGTGATGATTTGAAAATGATTTCGCAGCAGTTTTTTATTCTCGACTGTTTTTTTTTCTCAATTAGAAAGTTGTATAACAATCGCTCGTTGAAAATCAATTTTAAAAAGAAAAAAGCTTTCAAATTCAAGCCAAGTAATGTGCAGTAAAAATTTGTATGAGTTGTAAAGCATTGCATCCACTTATTGCCAGGATTAACGAATATCTTGATTATACAGTAATAATTTTCTTTTTTATTCATCATCTTCTGGAAGGATTGAAAAAAATCGTCATCCTTCTGTTTCTCCAATTTAGACCCTGGGGTTTGTGAAAAGACTTTCCTTTGTGCAGAAGCTCTTTTTTTCAAGTGACGGTTTTTCAAGTTTATTCTGAGTCATTTTGTATCTCCACTCCTGATTCGATTTCTTGGCAATGTTTTTTTTTTATTATTACGCCGAAATTAAGTCTATATCTCCTGAGAATAATTTCCTCATTTCCTCTCAGTTAATTTCCTCAAGAATTATCATTTACTGAAGAAATATCAAAGATACGTTTCTCAAGAATTCTCATTCAAGGGCTTTGTCAGAACTTTGAACCAGAGCATTTGCAATGTAAATTGCATGATGGAGGCCGCATCACAGACTTGTATTATTTGGCATACGGTTCATGACGTCAAGGGTTAAGAAATCATTTAAAACTTGAAAATTTTCTAAAGAAAAGCATACAGCATACTACGGAATCACTTCAATGATAAAGACTACAGTATGAATGGGACTTTGATCTTATGCGACAGCATTTTCCCATTAACGTTCACATCACGTCATTTTCGAAAATTTTCAAAAGCTCTAAATACTATGAAGGGCATTACAGCATATTTTGTGCCAAAAGAACCTGACTATCATTCAAAAATCAATGTAATAAAAATGTTCACGACTTTTAGAGCGCATAAACGTTTACTGTATTACGATGACGAAACTCATTAAGTCGAAGGAAAAAAACCTTTACACGAAAATTTAAGTTACGCACTGAATTTTATAGGCAGCAAAAAATGAAATACTTGGCACATACATATAGAATATAACTAATATTCACATATCTTCATATTTCAGGGCCCGAATTTGTCAGGAAGAACTTTATTCGATCCCGTGGGACCCATGAAACAAGTCGCAAACGACGAACGTTCCAAGAACAAGGAGCTCGTGGTGAACTCTTTAAATGACTACCGGAACCTGAAGAACCCGGGTTCGGTGAAACATTTCTACGCCGAGGACTTCATCGAACATTCCATGGGTGGCAAAGATGGCCTCGAGCCTTTGACAACTGCCATGGCGACTTTGAAGGACATGCGCAATGACATCAAGGCCATGGTTGCTGAAGGAGACTTAGTCGCCACTCTAAGCTCACTTACTGTCACTGTTGAGAATGATTTCAGGTCTTACGTGTATGTAGATGTTTACAGGGTGAAGGACTGCAAGTTGAAAGAACACTGGAGCTTCGGAGAACGGCTTCCGAACGCAGATGCTTTCAAAAACAGGAATGGACCTTTCTGAAATCTGAATTTGGAATTTTTTTTTCTCTTTCAACTGGACCATCATGTGCCATCCAAGTCTTGGGCCAACACGAAAGAATTTATTTAGAAACCTAAAATATCCTCTTCTATGAAAAAAAATCCATTTCATTTCTTGCTTCACGCAAATTGGCAATTTATTGGCATAGACGTTTGCAAGAAAATATTCACCAGGTGCCTTAAATCAGCATCAGAGAGTTGAATTATCTTTTTCAACTATTCTTCCAATCTTGAAAAGCACAATTAGATCCTTGAGTAGAAAAACATCAGATCTTTGAATAAGTGGCAAAAGTTTTGAATTTTACCACTAATTTAATTGCTGAATTTCAAGAAATCAACCATAGGTGTTTCACCCCATGATATTTATTCAGATTTAGTGTGACTGCATTGAAAATAAATATATGCACCAGAAAAGATTCAGGAAAATGACTTTGTTCAAGTTTTCCAGTATAATCTAACAAGAGGAATGTGCAATGCAATTTGAAAGCAGCTTTACAAAATTCATCACAAAATTTGAACCATGCTCAAGTTCCAATGAGACACTACAATTTGAAACATACTTTCTGAAAAAACCCCTGCCAACAATTGAGGAAATAATTGACCCAGCATAAAGAATTGAACCATAGCGCAGTGGAAGAAAAGGTGGGAAATGAGAAGGCAGGGCAATCAGCTGGTTTGCAGCCAGTAATCTGTAATTAAGGGGTTCCTTAGTTACATATCCCTAGTTTTGTCTGGTTTAATCACAGTCCACAATAAATCACAATCAAACACAATGCAAATAATGCATCACAATAAATGTAATAATGCAACACACATTCAATGAAGACAATAAATTTGTGCACACAAACTTAGGATGCAATAATGAAATGCAACAATTAAATCAGAAGAATTGGGGTTGGAATTTTTTCGAGGAAGTTTATTGTAAGAGCTAATTTCAAGGACTGATTATTGGGAGTGGAAGAGTGCTGGGTTTTTATACAATTTAGCACAATGCTTTGGTCAGCTGACCTGACTGAAGCATTGCACTTTTTCTTTGCCTGTGATTGGCAGGAGAAACGTGAATGGAAGAAGTCGCACACCCAAGGAGTGGATGCACAAAGGAAAACAGGACCAGAATTCAGGTCCTGGGACCTGACATCCCTGGGCCCCAGTTCTGGTTCCTCAACAACAATGAACCTATAAAGAAGTTTAAATTTTCTTTTCAGCATTGGAATATGCGAAATGAAAGGATTCAAATTCTCACAAGTTTCAATTTTTTAGAAAAACCAGTAAACACGAATGAAGTATAATGAATAATGAATTAAATTTTTGAAGGTTAACCCGCAAGACCTCTTTCATCTTCACCAATCAGCAGCTTGTAGCTGATCAGCTTAGAATAAATCAAAATCTGCATGATATGCAGTACAATGTCAAAGTGGTTGACCATTTCCACCATTTCTGGAGGATGATTATCTTTGAAAATCAACAAGACCAATATCAGGTTGAGCCACAGCCTCATTTTAAAAGTGTAATGCAGGCCGTATCTTTCTTGTCCAAATCCTTCATATTTCACATAGTTCCACAGGAATGTAACCCAGTCCATGATATACAACAGAATTGTCTTGTCATCAGGCCTGAAAATTCTGAGGAACAGAAAAAGAAAACCATAGCATTCAAATCATAACTCAAATGAGCTGTTGTTCTTTAGAAACTCTGCTCATTGGAAGGAATTTAAATTGGCATTACAAACATTTCCAATCTGATGAAGTACAGTCAACCCCTGCACAACAGACCTTCCACACAATGGATTTTTGCTCAACAGAAATCCTCTGGAGATGGTTTTCACTCCCTCATAACTCATAAGAGACTAACTCATAACAACCTTATGTTGGCTTCAAATTAATGGTAAAAAGTAAACATTTTCATTTTTTAATAATTGAATTTGCATAACAGACTTTTCACTCAGAAGACTAGTCTGTTGCACAAATTTGAGTATGTTGTGCGGGGTTGACTGCATTCTATAAGAAGTTACTCTAAAGATATATCATGCACAGCAGGGTTCCCCAACCCATGGTCTGCAAATTGGCACCAATCAGGTTTTTTTTGCCAGTCTGCAGGAAAGTTTTGTTCAGCATTGTAAATTTGGTACTTTCCTGTTATCTCTGTACCTACTTTCCTGTTATCTCTGACCAATTTAATGCAACCTAACCTAACTTCACCTAACTGCCTCCCAAAATCAGTTTGTGCTTTCTTTGGGTTTCTGCTGAAACTGATTTAGGGAGGCATTTAGGTAAAGTTAGGGTAGGTCAGGTTATGTTAATTGAAAGGTATTTGTAACTAACATAACCTGACCTAACCAAACTTTGCCTAAACACCTCCCAAAATCAGTTTCAGCAGAATGCAGAAAAATACAATTCAGTTTCTGGTAGGTCATTGTGATTATGAACTTGTCCTAAAGATTTGTCTGGATGGTAGTGCGGTAAGCAGAATGCGGAAAAATAAAATTCAGTTTCTGGTAGGTTGTTGTGATTATGAACTTGTCCTAAAGATTTGCCTGGATGGTAGTGTGGTCTAGGAATGAGGTACAGAGATAACAGGAAAGTAATATAAAAAAATCAAAATATTAAGTAGCAATCAATCTTATCTCAATCTGAAATTTTGGAAAAGCAATTGCAGTTGAAATTACCTTATAAAAGAATAATGTTAGAAGATTAGATCCTGGTCATCATTCTATGAACAGAATGTGACCCATCTAATTGGTACCAAAAATAGTTTCACAGATGAATGATAAATAGTTTTTTGTTATGAGTGCCAAAGAAAAAATGGCCTTCCTCGACATTGATGCCATGTGCTCATAGACAAGAAAGTCTTTAACCTGTTGTAGGCATTGATGTTCCTGACAACATAGCTGTAATTTGGGTCATTGTAGTGCTCATCCCTGAAATTGGTGGTGAAAAACAGGACTTGTCCTCTGCAAAAGGAGCACACTATAGGGGCATACATGTTGTAAACAGGGTTGTTCCAGGCATCCAACACACACGTCCCACACATGGTGTGTCCGCAATTGGAGGTGACCGGGACAGTCATTTTCTCCTCCATGCATAGAGGACACTCCTCATCCTCTTCGTCAGACATGTTGACAACTCAGGGTTGCCGAAACTAGCTGGACAAAATTTTAAAAGGGAATAATCCTTCTGTGGACTAAAAATTTTAGGAGGGAAACAGCCCCTGCTCAAATGGACCAAGATGAGCAGGGATTGGCTGAGCTTTTGCTGCTTTGACCTCACATTTTTTTTTTTCTGTCAGAGATTGTGAGATTGAAATGATGAGAATACCTTCAATGGGCATTGAAAACATGTCAGATTAGTACAACTTCTCTCAAGGACAATGACGACCTTCAGTCAGTGTGTCATTCATTTAATTTTTGTGACCTTATTCCTGTGATCACTGAAAGTTCCTTACTTTTCGGTATGAGCTCATAGAAATGTCATTGCAGACTTAGCAGAAAAACTTCGGATTATGTATTGTTCATTCGACCTGTTCCTTTTTAATAACAAGATGTTTTGATATTGATTGAGCTCAGAAGTGTTGAACTTACACTTATTATTTTACCAAAGTAAGTTATTTTTTTCTGCTGACTTATGTTGTACGCTTGTACCTTTCTTGAGGATTTTGGATTGTATTTTTCGTTATTTTTTCACATAATGATGTGACGTAAGTTTTTCAATAAAAAAAAACCAGCTCGAGCTGAAAAGATTCAGTTCGATATATGACATGTAGCCCTCTCATCAGTTTAAAATTAAGCATTCTCAAATAATTTAAAATGATGATATGGAATACAAATGCACAACTGGACTTAGCAGATTGATTTTATACCGAGTTTTTTTTCAACTCCCCGTCGAATTATTCACCTGCGCGTTTTACATTTTTATTTTTTTAATGCAAGCTACGCAAAAAAAGTTCTTACTCACTGAGAAATATCTGTAAAAAGCGCCTGTCTTTAAATTTTCCTATTGTGAAAATCTGGGATTCCCGGGATTAATTTAATCCCGGGAAGCAATAAAATCGATTATAAATTTACAAATGTATTAAAACTACGAAAAATATATGTGAAAAATGCGAGAAACGAGGAATTTCTCCGTTCCAAAGGAGGGATGAACCAGCAGATTTCTGTCGTCGGCGGGAAATCAAGGAAATAATGAAAAAACTAGCTCCACGTCACTGGCCCTCATTCCCTCGTCACATCGAATCGACATGTCTAAGAAAGAAAAAAAAAGCGAGACAGACAGAGAGAAACAGAGCGGCTTTCTCACGTCTTTGTCATCGTCAGCAGTGTCGATCCACCCACAGTCAAGTCATTCAGTTGAAAGCCAAGTCGTGAGTCAGTCAGTCAGTCAGTCAGTGAAGTCAAATAATTAATTTGTGTCGAACGACGACGAGGATGAAAGGTGAAAATTATTCTTTGGACGACAGTGTTGTGGTGAATTTGCGGTCGGTGTCAGCGATCGTCATCACTGACTTCGACGGTAACCGGATTGCGTCCCGGTGTTATGTGGGGAATTCAGCGGAAGTGACGGGGCTGGAGCGGAAGTTGAGAACGTTCCGGAAGGAGTCTCTCGTGGTTTTGGACGACCACGTTTGCTTGCTGGACTCGTGTTCTGACCTCAAAATTTTCGTCATTGGATTCCCCGGTGCGAATGAGGTGATTCAATTTCTTACAATTATTTACTGAAAATGTTCTTTACATCTTAAAAAAAATAAGTTGAATAATTTTGCAATGGACTCAATTTAATGTGGCTCATAATTTTGCAGACATTGACAACATTTGTGCGCATAATGCTCATAAACTTATTCAAATTCAAGATTTCCAATCAGCAGGTGGGTTAGGTATCAGATTAAGGAAATGTTCAATACTTTTGAAAACAAATTTGGTAAAATAATTTTGTAACGGACTCAATTTAACATGGCTCAGAATTTTGTTGACATGGTATGCTAATTTTGATAAAATACGCGAATAAATTGCTCCTAAATGCACATTCTTGAACAGAATACCACGTGAACAGATTGATCATGAACTCATTCAAATTAAAGTTTTTTAAATCAGCTGATTTATAAGCATCAGATTCAGCCCTAAAAGTACTGAATTTGGAATTGTAGGCCTATTATCGTGTTATATTGAAAGGTGGGCATTGGTTTTCTATCAGATATTCTGCCTTATCATTTCTGTATAGAACCCAATTTACCATTCAAACGCCCAGCAACCTTATTTATTGACGTATTTTTCCCTCATGCGAATCCCCTTCAGCTGAAATTGATATTTTTTTTACTGAAATTCATCCAAAGCGTTTTTTCGATTTTTTGCTTGTAGATATTGCTTGTAGATTTTGCTTGTAGTGTAAATTTTTCATTTTTAATTCTAAGAAACTTTCAAGATTTCTTCTGTTTATACCGACATTGAAGATCTTTCAAAGATTTATTTCTGGCGAGAGTTCACAATCAAACTGAGAGAAGTTTTCAAATAAATTTTAAAAACTCTCTTACAAATATGCAAAAATATTTCAACTTCCTGGAAAACTTCTAGATTTAAGCAGTTTCGAGTAACATTTCCTATGCGCCTTCAGAAAACTTTATTTAAAAATATTATCATCCACTGAATCATATATGATTTGCTCAGAAGCATTAAAACTTTTTCATGTGCTCATCCCTGAAAAAAACGTCACGGCAGGAATTGCTACGTTTAAAATAAAATTCCAGTTCTGCAAGGAAATCAAAATCACGTAGTCTCAAAGAAACTTGAATAAATATTTAAAATGGCTAATTAGATGGGGTCTTTCATCTTGAATAATACTTTTATTCAATGATTGATTTTTAGTTGTTGTTGGAGGAAGTGATGAAGTGCATGACAGACATGCTGAAGATGTTGTTTGGCGACGTTCTCTGTTCTTCGCTCGTGTTGGAAAATTTGCACGCTGTTTACCTGGTTCTTGATGAGGTTTGCGATCGTGGGTGAGTGTGTATATCGCCTTTCCGAAATAGGTGTTTTCCAGTTTTGAATGCTCGAGTTTAATTCATAAAATGTTGCCAGTATCTTGCTTACCTTTTCAGAGTCATTCAGAGAAATAGTAATGCACCATCATTATATGGCAAAAATTAAGCGAGCTCATTTTAAAAAATTGATTTAAAGGGGAAACTATGAGTTACAAAAAACTTTTGCAGCCTTCGCATTTTTCGCAAATTTTATAGGCTGTCTATAGTGCTGCTATTCAAATTTTGAAAATTTGCGGAATATGACCGTGATTCCCAGGAAATAATTCCAGTTCTTGAAATTTTTAATTTTATTGGGTCTGAATTTGAGGGTTTGGCTAAATAGTTCAATTGATTCCGAGAAATTGAAAAAACCGGAACTGCGATTTTAAAATTCTTCAGTTAATATCATAAAGCGGGTTTTCTATTTGTGAATTGATATACAGTATCTCTCACTGTGGTTTGAATGATTCTGGATTTTTCAACGATATTCTCCAGAGAAATAATTTTAACAAGCAGTGACAAACTGCTGATGCATCAACCATAAATTTTGTTTCCTTTTTCACAGAATTCTGTTGGAGCCCAGTGCAAAAGTGATTCTCGACCGAATGAAGGAAGGAACTGAACCCACGATTTCAGAGGATTTGACAGTTGGCGAGGTTTGTGTTCAACATTGAAATTGTTTAATGAAGTTTTATAGAATTTCATCGGTGCTCATTGTATGTCACTTTTACCATCAACAGTTGATAACTCTTGGACAAAAACGACTAAAGGCCTTCATCAAATGATGCGATTATTGTTGTCAACACTAAATTGAGTCATCCATGAATTTCAAGTTATGTTCGGAAATTTGTTTTGTTTTGCGAAATGCTACGGTTTTTCAAACCTGCTATTTTGCTGGTTTCCCGTCCTTGAAAAATTTACTTCACGAATTGGTCCTGTATTTTTTGGCACAGATACTGTGTTTTTCTTTGTGACTGATCTTGCTTGAAATCCCCAAGAAGAATCGACAGAAGAGAATTGACCAAAAAAAGGGGGGTTTGAAAGTCGTGCGTCTTTTGAGGTCATCAAAATTTTTGTTTCGAAACCCTCGAAGTCACTGTGTGAGTGTGTGTTGATGAAAAAGACATTAAAAATTTTATGAAATGCTGTGGATTTCCTAAAATTTATTCTTTTCAAAGTATCATACTGAACTTCTCGGCTTTTATGACAACCCTCTCATTCATTATATAAACATTGACATTGTAAGAACATTTTTCATACCAAAAAATTGTTCTCAGATCCAGAACACGTCGAGGGCATAAACAGTTTACAATAACATGGGAAACTTTAGAACTTCTTTAAAAATTTGGAGAAGTTTCCATTCAGGAAATGATCAAGCCTAATTTTGTAAAAATAACATCGAATGAAATTTTGAAAAGGAAGGCACACATGGTTTTCGAAAATTTAGAAACCTTCCCATTCAGCGTTGTAAAAATTATAAATGATTCACTAATAAAAAAAAATTCCAGGAAAATCGCACGGAATCTTCAGAACTGAATTAGAAAAAAATGAAACAGTGCTGAGAATAAAATCATAGATAAACTTTCACAAGTTCCAGCTTCATAAAAAAAGTCCATATAATGGACAAAATCGACGAAACGTTTTTCAATTTTAATAATATTAATTTTGTCCCCCAAGTAGGTCAAACGAATCGAGAGGAACCCTTCAAAATCGTGTGTTTATGGCGTGATTCACGCGTTTTACGCATAATTTGCGCATGACGTGTCTATTAAATTGACAGGTGTCGGCCTTGACGTTGATCAGGGTAATTAATTGCGGGGTCTGAGGTTTCACAACGTCGCACCTGGTGGATTATTTTTGTTTTTGTTGCCAAACCCGTGGGAAAGATAAAAAAAAAAACTGACGGATTGCGATCCGGATCGTCAACACAACTCTTTTCTTCTTCCCCGTAAGCATTCATCTTCTTGATGCAATCCTCTCTCTCCTTTTTTTTTTAAATCGTGATGGGACGCGATTTTGGGGCGGAAATTTTCGAGTTGCTCAAGGAGTTTTTTTTTTTTTTTTTTTCTTTTTTTCTCTGGAGAAAAACCGGTGGTTGGTAAAGTGGAGTATAAATACTGGAAGGGAGTCATTAGGTCTGGCAGCAGTTGGCAGAACAGCTTCTCAAAAATAGCACCTTCCCGGGAAGCCCTTCTTCTTGTTTTTTTCTTTTTTTTTTACTTAAACTGAAAAACACCAAAGGATTTTCTCTTGTTCCTTTCAATAGCTAACCTTGGCAGTTCGTCAAACAATAAGCATTCGGAAAATCCGTGTTCAGTGATTGAAAATCACTTTCTCATCGACGGATGAATGTTTTTGTAAAATACATGCTTTCATATGGTGTGATTTGATCGCGATGAGAAATTGAAGCTTTTTAAGCTACTGTGGACAATGATTTTTCTTCATCTTTTTAATTTTCGTTTTTTCTCAAATCATTAGTAATTTTTATATGAGCTTTAAATTTCATCGGCGAATTGTTTTGGTGGGTTTCTGAGTCATCTCGTCAGTGAATACCCCAGTGAAATGTTCTTCGTAACATGAATAAAAACGTGCACCATTTTGCAAATTATATGGATGATATATTTCCATGTGATTTATAGGAATTTATCATGGAATGATTTGGAAATATTCGATGAAAAATAATCGATCTTTCAGAATTTTTTCAGCACATTCTGAATTTTCCTTCTCACTTATTGATGATAGATTTTTTTTCACGCGAGGAGTTGGCATTTTTATATGTTTTATGGTTCATCAGCAATCCTTGTGAAGTGATTTCATGAATTTATGACTGAAAACGTGTGAAATTTGAACATTGGTATACATGTGACGAGTGAAAAATGTTACTGATGTTGAGGTAGAATTTCCGAATTTCAGAAAGTACGTATTTATGGTCGATAAAATTGACAATTTTGTCGAAGCGGGGAAGCGTTTAACGAATTCATATAATGTTTATTGAATGAGAGTTTGACAAATGTTTCATCAAGACTCTGTATGCAATTCAATGCTGCAAAATACATTCATGTCGACATTTTCGAAATAAATTTTGATAAAATGTTTCGAACACTATGTAACATTTTCTTTCCATCAAACCACTCAACTGTCAAACCACTCAATCATCAAAAGAATTTTCTTCTTTTGTCCTCAATCTTCAGATTCGCTATTGAAGAAAACATTTACGAAATTCAATTTCATTCAAGATTAAATGAAATGCACATAATAATCACGTATTGAATTTTAAAAGGATTCACATGCAATGCATCAAGCATCATTTTTGCAGTTCCAGATAAGTTCAGATTAATATTGGTTTTATATAAACTCGATGACTCATAAGTGCGCAGAATATTTTTCTTTATACTATAATCTAAATCCAATAATGATTGGTGCCGTTTCGGTCAACTTCCAGATCATCACCGGTGGTAAAACCCATATTCCTACCTAATTTTCCAAAATTTTTTTTGGCAGATAACATATAATTTTAAATCTCCAATACTCTGATGAGCACTGAAATCCAATTTATACAATATTTCTGATACCATGAGTCAAATTTTGGATCTAGATTTCTGCAAAATATGTTTGGATGAAGAAAAGACAGCGATATAGGCCCAGGACTAAGTTTGAAATATCTTTTAAAAAATTCACAAAGAACAAAGGTCGTGTTTCAAATTGAACAAAAACTCAATTTATTTGGTTTGAAACAATGGACTTTATTACAGCGAATGCATAAATTCAAACACCACTACACAAATGATGATGACGCAAAAAATTGCAGAATTTTTTCAGAATTTTAGCAACCTAATTAGGTTTTTTATTTGGAAGGTTTTTAGATTATTGGTAATAACTACTGTATTAACTTATTCCGGGCTTGAAAGTCGCTGAAGTCTGTGATTTATTGTAAAATACCCAATGCTGGAAATCAAGGAATAAAAGAATCGAAAGCATAGGGACTGCAAAACTTGAAGATGATTGGTTTTCCAGAATTCTAGGCTGAAGGCACTAATTAAGTCATTTTTTTTATTGAGGGCATACAAAAATGCAGGTCAGTCCTACTCCTGACAGCTCAAGACCAGAAATGATCAAAAACACCCTATTCTCATATTTTGATCAAAAACTTTAGTTTTCTTTCCTCAGGAAAACCGAAAATAAGTATGTTGAAAATGTTGAGCATGCTGCTGTTGTTGGTGGCAGTGGTTCAAATGGCAACGGCCATGAACGATATCCCAGTGGCCGCCACAAATTGAACAAAAACTCAATTTATTTGGTTTGAAACAATGGACTTTATTACAGCGAATGCATAAATTCAAACACCACTACACAAATGATGATGACGCAAAAAATTGCAGAATTTTTTCAGAATTTTTGCAACCTAATTAAGTTTTTTATTTGGAAGGTTTTTAGATTATTGGTAATAACTACTGTATTAACTTATTCCGGGCTTGAAAGTCGCTGAAGCCTGTGATTTATTGTAAAATACCCAATGCTGGAAATCAAGGAATAAAAGAATCGAAAGCATAGGGACTGCAAAACTTGAAGATGATTGGTTTCCCAGAATTCTATGATGGCACTAATTAAGTATTTTTATTGAGGGCATACAAAAATGCAGGTCAGTCCTACTCCTGACTGCTCAAGACCAGAAATGATCAAAAACACCCTATTCTCATATTTTGACGTTTTTGAAATCAAAAGAAAGGAGTCCTTTTGGCTTTTATTCATACAACTTTTACAACTCGTACGACGACAACAACCACCGTCACCAAGTTTACCGTTGCCGGTACTTGCTATAGGGTCACCGGCGGATTGTGCACAGCACAGAGCCTCACTCGATTCATGCAATGGCATCTGCTGGACCAATAATGGACACGTATACTTTAGCTGCCGATTTCGTGCAGCCTCTGCAAGCCCCTAAATTGGCAAAGGAAATAAAGAAAACGGAAAACCCAGGAAGGCGGATGCACAGTTACAGTGGACACGGTTCTTCTCGCCCAACTGTTCCCGGGAGGTAAGCGAAAAATGAGTACAATTTTTTGCCATTTCCCTCATTCTGTGGTTGATATTTGCACACCATGAGATTAATTTTTTTATATTTTTTAAAGTGACTTTCGCCATCAGTTTGCGCTTTGAGCACAATGAATTTACCGCAATTTTCCTCCAGCAGCGTTCGATAGACGAATTAGTTTAAATGTAATTTAAAAGGCTCGAAGATAGCTTTAAAAATATTGTAGCAGTGATCCTGAAAATTTTTTTAAAAGAAATATTCTTTAAAAAAAAAGCCTCGGGATCGAAAATACGGATGTCCAGAATTATTGTCATCCCCGGACATTTCGATGAACATTCAGAAATATGTCTTCTGTGATTTTTTTTACAAACGGAACAAATAACCGAACTATTTTTATATATCGAAGTTTGTATGGCCGTCAAATATGGGACATTTTTATAGATAAACTCGCTTTTGAAAAATTTGAAACATCCACATGCACTCAGACGTCGTTCTGCAATTTCATAATCTGCACAAATTTCAAAAATAACGAGATAAAACTGAAAATTGAGACGACGGAGTAGTAATTGCGTACAACCAAACCGTTAGAAAAGTTAAATACTGTTCTTTAGTTGCTCATTTTACCCAGGAGGGGGAGGAGTCAGGTTAAAAAATCTTTCTGCATAGTTTTTAAAGCGCAAAACACAAAATCCCTCAAATTTCAATGCAGAAATTTTTTTTCTTTCTGACTGAAACAAAAACTTCCGCTCAACTAAAAAAATTGAGTGAAATTCAGCAAGCTATGAACATAAAAGGCTCAATTTTTTCCAAGAAAAGGTACAGAAAAGCAAGAGATGGAAGAATTCCTGGCATAACTGAATTTTATGCAAAAAAAGTGCAAAAATATTTTTTCAAATGTTTCAGTACCTGGTGATGCCAGGCGTTTTTTAGCCACATATTGAATTGTATTCCTCATCTTGACAAATATTACAAACAGTTAAAGTAAAAATTTGCTGAAAATTATGGATTTTTTGCATGGCAAAAATTTTATTTTGCTGGGAATTTTTTTATATGCGAGTCAAGATGAGGCTTTTTATCAATAAAAATGAACTCCTTATGCGGAATTATTTTTGAATTATTCAATATGCAAAGATCAACATTATCCTCAAGCTAAAAAATTATGTAGTGTTTACCTAATAAGAATATTCAAATGAACGCCAATCAAAGGAAACATGATGATTATAAACCAATTAACCCACCCACATCCCATCTCAGGTTCCACACATGATGGAAGGACCACATTTCAACCTGACTCATGGTGTTCTCCTTTTTATTCCGTTCCTTTTCTTCTCCTCTTCCCATCATGTCATGCTCATCTCGGTTTGTCAAACACAACAACAACATGTTTTTTCCCAGATATTCGTGTTCGTGTAGGTAAGGGTGGTAGTGTTCGTGTGGGTGCACGTGTCGGTGGCTGTGTTCGTGCCGGTGTTTGTGCCGGTGTTTGTGCCGGTGTTCGTGCCTGTGCGAGGTCGACACGGGCACCACCACAAGCACCAGCACCACGGCAAACCCATGCACAAGAAGCCACACCACCACCACTACCATCCTCATCACCACCACCACCCTGGTGCACACAGGGGACACCCCCACAAGCACGTCAAGCACCAGCACCACCACAAGCACCACCTGGGATCCAATGACGCCATGCCGAGCTTCGACTTCCATGACAATGACGGCAATGACGGATTCGCGGAGGATTTTGACAGCAGCAGCAGCGGAGGGTAAATAAGGAATCTAAATACACTGAAATCTCGTTACAACGAAGGCNCTGGTGCACACAGGGGACACCCCCACAAGCACGTCAAGCACCAGCACCACCACAAGCACCACCTGGGATCCAATGACGCCATGCCGAGCTTCGACTTCCATGACAATGACGGCAATGACGGATTCGCGGAGGATTTTGACAGCAGCAGCAGCGGAGGGTAAATAAGGAATCTAAATACACTGAAATCTCGTTACAACGAAGGCCATTGTCACCAAATGAAAAATATCCGTTGTGAGCGAAAAAAAATGCGTTTTAACGGATCTCTTTTACCATTGTGCCGATATTACGCAGATGGTAACTGAACAAAGCGAATTCTTTGTAAATTATTATTCGTTCGTTCTTCGTTGTACCGAGATTCTACTGTAATAAAGACTACGACAATTGAATGCTTATTAAAAAAATATAATATAAAAATGTACTGGTTTCTCTGAGCTTTTCGCCGAATGTTTCGGAATTTCAAATATGTTTAAGGTTGCATGGATAAAAATATGATCAGTTTTACGCCCGAATATTATTCAGATCTCGAATTGTTAGACGGTCTTTTATTGCGCAAAAATAGCATCCCTGAATAATGTCTTATGTGATGGGCTTTTTGATATAAAATTAAAATCAATGGAAAATTTTTGGTAAATAGTTGACCCGAAATGGAATTGCACTAATCGCTTTCGAAAGTGTTAGTTCATGGACCAATAAGAGTTGAATGCTGATTTATGTTGAAGGAATGCGACGATTTTTTTTTAAATAAGACTAAAATCGATTTATTCGACTGTTTATCAAGTATTTTTTTTACATGGAAATGCGTCTTTCGATTAGTAAAGTGTTTTGCAGCAGATCTAAAGTCATGATTAAATATGAAATTGACTCGTGAATGTTAAACTTTATTCAATAACCTTATTTTCAATTAAGTATAAAGTACAGTTCGAGCAGACTTTATTGTAATAACCACTTGCTAACAGCTTTTTAGACGAAAAAACTTTGTTAGGAGAAGTGTATCACGCGTAAAGCATTGGAATTCATACCTGCTATGATTACATTCTTTAAACAGCTTCTCGTGGCAAGAATAATATTTTTTTTCTAATAATCATAATTTTGAAAAGAGCTAAAATACAGTATAGGTTGAACATGAACGAGTTCTTTGTGAAAATGTGCAAGTTTGAGCTCTCAGCTTTTAATTGAGTTGATTCTCTTCATCTCTGATCAGAGTTTCCATCATATGCTCCACAATTTGTCGAAGGTAGAAGAAAAAACACATTTCCCACGGTTTCTTAAATTTTTTATTTAGATCGAAGAGAAGATTCTATAATTGAGATCTTATCATTTGAAATTTGCCGTTTTTGAACATCTTGAATCTTTGGGAGATTTGCGTCATGCTGCTCAAATTCCGAACTTAAAGTCAAAATACTCATCGAAATTTTGTTCCAGGTAATTGATTTGAAATTACTGTAGGTCAGCTCAGACAGCATTTTTACATGGGCTTGCGTTTGAAATTCAAAACGCTACCGAATATTCGAAGGAGTTTTTTTATACTTTGAGAACGTTGTTCTTATCCTTTGAAGCATTTCGCAATTATCATGAAAAGTTACAGAGCTAAAAACTGACAACGCATCTCCAAGTTCTTTTTTTTTTCGAGGACTTACGCTGTGCTACGAGCGACACCTATGCAATGTTCATTCAAACATTTTTATACTCTCTTGCAGATGGGATGATTGGTGAAGCATCTGCCGTTCCTTCCGAGTTCATGGATTGCTGACTTCAGTTCTAGTCTTTTGTTATCCGTTTTTTATGTCAGCTTTTGCACAGGTTTGCAGATATACATTTTGAAATTTATGAACCGAAGATTGTTCCTCCTTTCCATTACATTTTTTTTTCAGATTTGGGGGGGGGGGGGGGGGGGGGGGGGGGGTAGGGGGCTGTTCATTCTTTCTTCATTTTGTCTGTTCATTCAGCCAATCAGTCTCTTTGCACGTCAGTTAATAAGCCACGCCAAACTTTGAAAATTATGTATTGACAATTGGCAAAGTTATAATTTCTTGTAGCGCAAATCCAAATTTTGATCACCCACTTTATTTCGTATTGAAATTCATATTTTTGTCATAAAAAGTCTCACTGCTTCGACATTTTTTTCAGATACGTATCTTCTCAGCTTAATTACAATATGAAACGCATACTATTTAGCACAAAAATGCATCGTGAATGAACAAAAGAAACTGACTTGAAAATTCATTCAAGCCTGCAATTGAACGTGGAGTACAGGACTCCATCATATTCAAGTCAGGGGGGAAAAAAGGCATTGCTGAATGCTGAGTGATTTTTCTGGGAAGATAATCCCTAGGCAATGTGTAGAGAACTTTTATACCCCCATGAAACAATTGTTATACACAAAAACCTGTTGTAGATGAGATAATTGTGGAGAACATGTGTGTTACGTGGGAGTTGGAGCGACACCTACATAAGTCGACGAAAGCCTTTGCGGACCGTATTACATTGCTCCAACAGATAACGCTCTAAATCAAATTGTATCAATACTGCATACCGTAACCTCGAACGAGGTCACCAGCAATAAACAAGCTCACCACTCCGTTCACTCCGACGAATACTGTACGACGATTCCTTATCGGCATTTCTTTGCTTCTTCCTTCCTGACACTTTTCCGATTATGAGCGAAACGTGTGTTTTTCACTGGTTATTCTGAAGAGAGTGGCTTTTTGTACCGGGAAGGGGTCGAAGCAAAAGAGAATCCTTACAAGGGCAGCGGGAGTTCGGGTCAAGTCGCCTTTGATTCCTCAGTGCCGCAAGGTTTCTTATGGTGTCTCAGTGACAAAGATAAACTCGTGTCGGCCATTTTTCTTTTCTATAAATAATATACTTCAGTGATGAATTTTCTCCAGCGTGACAGTGCTACTACTACTACTACCACGTACGATATGGCCCTTCACTGTAGTGTCAAGAAGTAATATAAATACAATAACATAGAAAGACTGTGTTCGCGGCCTTTAACGAGAGCCTTAAACGCTGTACAACCTATAGTCACTGGGATGATGCATGAGAAGCAATCAAATAAAGTAAATAGCTGGATAATCATGCAGCACATTTCATACAGTACCGAGATTTATAAATCACAAGTAAATATCGTCGTATCATCGCTAATATTTCCAGAATATGTGGTAATACAGTATGAGATGAACAATTTGCTTTGCGAGAGAAATTCCACAACTGAATAAATGATCATTTTTTTTAGATCTTTAAATCCAAAATGAATATACTGTACTGTGATTGTTTCAAGGATATGACAATATTTTCAGAAGATGTGGTAATTCGAGACATAAAAAAATTTTTCCTTTTTAAGAAATTAGGAAACTGAATAATTAGGCATTATCCTGAGATCTGCTGTAATTCAAAAATGAATATAATCTATTCATCATTGCCAATATTTCCTGAAGATGTGGTAATTTGAGATTCAATAATTACTTCAGATTTTGAGAGGAAACCGGCGATAGTTGAGAAACTCGACTGAATAAGTCCCTGGAATACTGCAGAAAATTATATACACTGCATTTAAATATCCTTGGTTTAATATTGAAACAAAAGGATTATTGTATTTCCCTTCGATGCGTGCTACATGTTTTGCGTTATTCCGATGGAGACTCCGTGAAGGGCTTCACATGAGAAATTTGAATAAAACAGCTTTTGCTTCCCACTCATTTAAAATAAATTCAAAATGAGCTTCAACCATGTAAGAGCTGATTACCAATAATTTTGTTGAATTTCCAATTTCAAGCTGGGTGATGATAAATATTCATCAGTACCAGAAACGTAATTCATCATTGCGGTTCCTTCACAAGAAATATGAAGTCTGTACAGGACAGTATACCCATACAAACTGAAACTTTCCAGAGATCATCAGGATTATTTCGTTTTAACGTCGGCTGAATGAGTTGAATAGTTTAGATGGGTTTTTAAAAAAAAGTTCACATGAGTGTTGAGTGACTCAAGGTTCATCTAGAATTTCTTTAGAAGTGAGAATGTAAATGTCAACTGCAGATGCGCTATGAATAAAACCCCGTCCTTGGAAAGAATCAAGTTTTGTTCCTGCTCAGCGAAAAATTATAAACAGTACTGTACAGTACTCAACACGTACCAAAGCTATGTACGGAAAATATAGGAGGTTTGGTTCATAAGTTTTGAGACTTTTTGAGAACTTGATTTTTGGCACTGTTTTGATGGT
>CAJPEX010000599.1:0-29523 GCA_905338405.1 Notodromas monacha
AATATTCTAGTCATGCAAGGTGTCTCGTGTTCGTTTGTATTTCGCGTTGGAAAGTATTTTGAAACACTGCGAGTGTTCCAGAAAAATCAGAATACCTCAGTTGCGGAGGATTAGTCAACGAAACTCGAATGAGGAGCCACCCGCGGCGTGGACAAGCCAGGCTGGACGCAACGGAATCTAATTAGGAATAAACAATGAGGCGCTGTAGGGGAAAGCGATAACTAAGAAGCAATCCCAACATCCTTCAAACCAAAGCCCAAAAAAAAAAAATAAGTTGAGTAAAATTTGACTGACTGACTTGACTTGACTATGTAGTATTCCGGAGGGACTGCGTCACGCGGTGTCATATTTATTCGCGACTAGTGACCCGCTGCGGTCGACTTGCGTCACACGAGGTCGTCCGAAAAAAGCCAGGTCCTGATGCAATCGTTTCGAGTCTTTTATTTTATTTTTTTATTATTGCGTGAATACAATTTTTTCTTTACCCTTTGCTTCGGCTTTTTGTTTGGAAGCTGAGTACCTGTTGCGCGGCGAGACTTAAATACGCTGTTGCGACGGGGGGAATGAGACGATAAGAAGGGCTGAATTATGCTCATTTGCATGCCTGTCAAGATGCCGAACGAGTTGTTGCGAAAAAATAAAACTGTGGGGATGTTTCGGAAGAGGTTGTTTTTCGAGAAGCGTAATTCCGTGGTTGTTCGTGTCGCAAATTAGATTTTTTGGATAGTATTTAATTTCCTGAAGTGGCTCCTTGCGTCATGGAAAAGTCGCGGACCATTTTTTGCTAATTTATTTGAATCACGATTGAAGAGGAGAAGCATGTTTTATTTTTTTTCTGGCTTTCGATTTGCTTTGGAAGCCTTTGTTGAAAAAAAATAGAGGTGGACTCTACAAAAACTTGTCTACAGTCCCATTGGATAATTTTACAATTTACAAGTGTTCTCTGCTACGAAGTTCTCTGTATAACGATTTTTTTCTGGCCCCTTGAATTTCTTTGGAGAGAGAGATTTCACCTGTACTTTTCAAAATTTAACGTTGATTTTCGAAATTTCTTCAGAAAAGGACTGCAGACGGTTGAGAAAAAAATTTTTAATGAATCATAATTGAAGAGGAGAAGCAAAATTTGTTCTTGTAGTTTTCGATTTGCTTTGTAAGCTTTTTCATAGTCAAGGAATACTTATGATTTCTTGCACACTCGAATTTGAGTCATCGTCGCTAATTTTACTTCTGACTTTCAAAAAGCCTCTCAATAGTTTTCAGAGGAAATTCAAGAGAATTTTCCAAAGTTATTCTGACGCCTGGCTTTATCATTTTATTTCTTTCATTTTTTTTTTGGGAATCAACTGGTACATTTTCCAACTCGAGAATCCGAGCTTCAGCATCATAAAACGCATTTGTTTTCTCCAACCGTATTTCATTTTAATATTTCGCTGCTGGAAAATTGTTTCTTCCTGCTGAACCAGAAACCTTTAGTACAATGTGGTACACACAGAATATTTTTTTCCCTTTCAATTCCTCACATCAATTCCCGAAACACAAATGATAGCGAAATGTTGCATTTTCATGTCGGGGGGTGAAACTCGGCGGGGTAAAAGCGAAAACTTATTGTAAAAGAAAATAAATAATAAAAAATAGAAAAAAACCACATGTTCTCTCATCATTGTTTGCGATGGATGCCAGGAGCATCAGAAGACCAGGCTGGTGAGGCTGCCTGCTGATTTCTGGAAATGAGAGGAAAAACGTCGGTCTGGTCATGGGGAGAAAAACGAAGGTTATTACTTTGCCCCGTGGGACGTCGTCATCGTCGGCGATGGTGAAGGGAAAAATGCAGAAAAAAAAATACTTATGTATTTGTATTAAGAGATGGACCTTCTTCCTTGCCACGACTGATGGCGAATGTTTTGTGCGAAAATTGGGAGCACAAAATCGGAAGAAAAAAAAGCGCGGTAACAGTAAGAGATGAAGAAATGAAACGGCGGTGCAGAATTCGTGACAATTTCCGGGCTGAAATCCGTGTTCTCTTGAGATGAAAAGACGAAAAAAATTGATGATGAGGAATTCTTCTTAAAAGTCTCTCGGGACTGGGACAAGAAATGTGTAATTTTCTGTCCCCAGAATCGATCCCAGAAAAAAATTGAATCGAAAAATACTTTTACGAATTATACCTGACAATTTGAAATATTGAAAATATTTTTTCCTTCTGGCTTCTCGCAATTTAATTTAAAGTTTGCGCGAAATTAGGACGATATCATCAACTTTCATAAGAAAGCACTTCGAAAATCGTTCTGAATTTCGACTTTTCCAATAATATCAGTCGTTTCCACATCATAAAAGATTTTTACACTAAGAAATTAGCCGAAATTGTTTTCGATGTTCGGAGTCAGAATGTTGGGGAAATATCACACTTTAAAAAAAATAATTTGCCGTTTTTCTGTTCGTTCAATCCTGACATCTCAACATATTTTGAGTGCGTAATTTATTGCTTTAGAATTTTTGAAGAAGGTTTTCAAATCACTTACTCTTGCTCAAGAGATGTCACGATTTACAAAATATTATCATAATATTTCCTGAACCTCTGTGCTTCATAACTTATTAAATATCCCAAATAGTGTGTGTTCTTTTTATAGAAATATTTTCAAAACCTTGAATTGTTGAGTATATGTCACTCTTTGAAAATATGATTGCCATTTTTTTCTGGCCCTGTGTGCTTGGAAATATGTTTTGAATTGTTGCCAAGTTAATACGGTATTTCTTTGGAAGTTCGTTTGAAAATTATTTTCAAGTTTCACGGTTAAAAAACGTTGTCATGGTCAAGGAGAAAAAACGTTGGTTGGGACGAAAAATGGGGGCTGGGGCAACATTTATTACAAATTTCCCCTTCCCCAACAGAAGCCCTCCCGTTGAGCCCTGAAGATTGAGAAATTTCTCCCAGACCTCGTTCGTATTTTCTCGTGCTCGTGCGTGACTGTCCAGGGGGTTTGAAATGATTTATCAAGGCTTCTGTTCCGCCAACTTTCCTGCCAAGTTCTTTTTTAATTATGCCATCCTTGGGGGTGGTGGTGGGAATGCATTCGGGGGGCAATGTTTTCCAGTTCCACAACCCCCGAGAGCTTCAGAAAAGTCTCTCCAGGGGGGAGAGGGGGTGTGTAACAACAGCGAAAGCCTGTGGAGAGAACAAAAGACTGCTTGGCGTGTCTAGTGGCAACCTTTTTTCATTCCCGTCGACGTAATAAATGGGTCTGTATTGTTGACAACAATTGTTGCTTATTGCGACTGAGGTCATGATTAGGACGCTTTATTGCGTTCCAGCAGCACAGTGTTCTGCCAAGTACTGCTGGCATTCATCCTGCCTTGGTGGCCGTGGCTTGATTGTGGCTGCAATGTGATTTGTGGTGTCATGGAGACTCTTGTTTATGCCTTGAGATTGGGAAACCCCCCGGGAAAAAGCATTAGGAATTTATTGGCTGTGCTGGATGATATCTGCTGCATTGGTCAAGGTGGCTCATCATCACAAACTGATGGATCATGGTTCTGGATCCAAAGTTTCATTTCTTAACAATGCACAGATGTCCTTGCTGCTTGACCACATGGGATAACATTTCTGTTGATGTTCAATTGAGAATTTGGAATGTCTTGGAAGTATCGCTGGTCTGCTGTCATAAAATTAGTGTCAGAGACTGATTTTCTGCATAATTGACTGAGGTTTACTATTTTTGCATGTTTTTTCCAATGAAATGAGTATATTTGTGTTAATTGCATTCATTAGCAATTGATTGGATTTATTGGCTGTGTTGAATGATATCTGCTGCATTGCTTGAGGTGGCTCATCATCACAAATTGATGATGGCTCATGTTGGGGATTCACAGTTTAATTTCTGAACAATGCGTAGATGTCCCTGCTGCTTGACCACATGGGGATATATTTCTGTTGATGTACAATTGAGAATTGTGGATGTCTTGGAAGTACCGCTGGTCTGCTGTCATAAAATTAGCATCAGAGACTGATTTTCTGCTGGATTGATTGAGGTTTATTATTTTTGCTTGGATTATTTTGAAAATGAATGAGTATATTTGTGTCAATTGCATTGATGGTTCACTGGAAATAATTGGCTTTGGACTTTCTATTACCTACTTGTGGATCATTTTCTGCATCTGTAGTTTCATTTCTGGACAATGAATGGATTTCTTGCCTCTCAAGCACATGGTAAATTTTAATTGAGATTCTGTTCAAGTACCATATTGCTTGGAAGTACTGTATCATTCTTTCCAGAGTTTAAAATTTTCCATGACTTCAACTTTGATCTGGCTGGGATTCAAAATTTTGGGGTTAGATCTGATGCAAGTAACAAAGCTTGCAAATTAAAAGTTGAACTACTATTTTTGTAAGTGCAGGAGACTGGACATATTTTTTTGCAGTGCAAGACAACTGATAAATCGCGAATTATTCAGCTGCAATTGGAGAAATCTGAAAAAATGTATTTGTAAGTCTAAAGTTTTTTTAAATCAGGGATAAACTCATTTTTGTTTAAGTTTGATTTCAAGAACCTTTGGGCATCATTTAATCAATTCTAAACGCAAAGTAATGGTTATATTATTCTCTGCTTTCTGGTTAGTGTTGGGGAGAAAAATGAATCTTAAAAATGAATGGTTATGTTTTGTCTTCTACTATCCTGCATTTAAAGAATCAGTTAAAATCAGTTAGATGATTGAAGTATGTGAATGGCGACGTTTTTATATTTTCTTGAGATGGGAAGACAATTTTTGAAGATATATCTTGGATGTTGCATGCAAGTGGAATGAGGCTGTGGTTTAACTTGGCGACTCTGTCATGGCTGATTATAAATGCTATCCAAAAAAGTAATGCTTGACAAGAGAATTTATTCCCCAAATTGTTATCTTTCGGTGACTACTCAGCACTAATGATCCCATTTCCGAGGTTCAAATTGGTGCTTTGCATGTAAATTCGACAGCAATGTTTTCCTTGCTGAAACATCAAAATGATGCTGCCTCAGTACTTCTGCCTTGTAAATTTATGTTATGATGTCGTTGAGCTAAAGATGAATGCGTCGGAGGCTTTTACTGCGAATCGCTGAGATGTGCAAGAAATTATGGGTTTTGTGATTAATGTGAAATTTTGTGGTTTTTTTCTTCTTCTTCCAGGTGAGTTTCTTTTCCGCCTCGACAGCTTCACTTGGTGCCTGACCCCGTGGGGAACGGGTTTCAGCTCTTATGCACTGATTTGGGGAGGGTTACTTGGAAAATTGTCCGTGGTACATCCGGTAAGTTTTCTCTGATTTCTGTACGTGAAGTCGTCAATTAGCATCATTTTTTCTTCAACCCGTATAATTTATTGCACAATGATGACGTTAGCTTCCATTCAAACAAAATAAATGACAGAAACTTGATACATTGGCTCAGTCTGACTCTCAAGAACAGTTCATCAGTCTATGTGTGAAAAACTGGAAAAATGAAAAATAAAAGCTCTACGTTATGAAAGATTTTTCTTCGTATATGCCAAAGTTCAAACTTTTTCGGTTGCGGCATTTTTAATGAGAGTATCGCTGATTTTAATTTCACTGGTAGTTCTTCAAATCGAGCTTCTCCGTATTTGAAATACCGTTTAACTTTTCAATATAGCCTTAAAAATATCTCCGTTTTGCACTTCGAGAATATCTGACAGTAATTCAAGTTCAGTATTTACGCATCCTTTTAGACAGCGGAACAAGAAATTGAAAGCAAAAGGTTTTCTGACTTTTCCCAATTTTTTTTCAATTTTTCGACACTCAAAATTGAGTATGGAATATGAATAGCCCCTGGGGGCGAAAATGTCCAACCTCTGACCGTGAACTGTTGGGAGGAAGATCAAGTTGGTTCATTTAGGGTTTCGAACCCATTTCTTGATGGGCGTTTTTATTCCTTTTTGCTGTGTGAGACTTTCGGATGGAACCCCGACGGGGTAAGAGTGAGGCTAATTTTATCCGTGTTCCGCTCGTATTTCGAGGATGGGCAAGGAGTCAGTGGGAAGTCCCCGAGTCTCTGGGATACTCGGGTGTTGCGTGTGCGCTTGTCATTTCGTCTCAGTGATGCATTGGGCGGAGAAATTAACCCAAGAGAACCCAGAGATGGAGAGAAATAGTGAAAAAAAGGAATGAAAGGTGTTCCGTGTCCCACCCGCGGGGCTGGCTTGATTCATGCCCTGATTTGCATGTGATGGTGTTGAGAACTGTTTCGCAACTCCCCTCCGGAAACGGCGAAGCTGCTTCTTATTTTATTTTTTTGTCCTGTGTTCAAGAGTGTCTTTTTCCTGTCTTTTTTTTTTCTTTCTTCTCTTAATGCCCTGGGTGTGATTGATTGAACACGGCGAGGATTCATTAGGCGTACTTTTTTTCTTTTAATTGAATGTTTTGTTTCCCGAGGGGTTTTTTTTTTTTTTTAATAAATGTCGAGGTGTTGAGGGGAGGATTCCATTCAAGGAACCTTGGGAAGAATCCGGAAAGTCAGGGATTAAAGTGAAGTCTGCCTTTTTGTTGTTGTTGTTTCTGATTGTCCGCGAGAAAAAAGCTTCTCTAAAGAGCATGCCCTTGCTTGTTACACTGGTAAAATAACAGCTTTTTTTTTTGATCTACTTTCCTTATTGTTGCCCTGTTCAATTACTGTACAGTGTTATCAACTTAGCCTAACCCAACTTAGAACTAAATTAGAATGACTTTCGACCAATTTTATTAAACGTAATGCGAAACGCTTGTAAACTAATGTCACTCATCCGTTTACTGTACTGTATTTTCTCAATTTATTTGCTGCTTTAAATGTTCAATTTTGTTTTAACTTTTTGTGAGGATTTATATGATGATTCTGGAAATTTCGAAGCGCTAATCAAACAATATATTTTCGCTTGCGAATTTTTGTAATGTTTTTATTTTTCTCACGACTGTACAATATTGAAGTTATTTCTCTGACGTACGAAATATATTTCATATGTCACCTCGTGTTGAAATCCAAGGTTTCCTTCGTTAAATTGAAGGTGGATCTCTTTAGACCATCGAAATATAAAATAGCTACAGTACTTTGTAAATTGTAACCTCATGTCGAAACATCCCTGACCTAATGTCACTCATCTGTGAACTGTATTATGCAAAAAAAATTATTTGATCCTTTCAGTATTCTATTTTTCACTATTTGTTATGCGATGAATTGATGCGGTGATCCTGAAAATCTTGAAGAACTGACCAAACAATGTATTTTCGCTTGAAAATTTTTGCAATGTTTTTATTTTTCTCACGCTTGTACAACATTGCGGTTATTTCTCTGACGTACGATATGCATTTCTTATGTCACCTCGTGTTGAAACCCAAGGTTTCCTTCGTGAAATTGAAAGTGAATCTCTATAGACCTTCGAAATCTAAAATAGCCCCTGAGGGCAGCCCGAAAAAACCCCCGTGAGGAAACAAAAGCGGGTAGAAAATAGGGTCCCAGCGGGACAACACCTTCTTCCTACAAAGTTCCCTCTTCCCTCCCACCGGAAAAAATAAAAATAAAAATCTTGAAACAAAAAAAAGTATGAAACTGGCCTTTTTTCCATCTCTCCGTCCGAAAATTAGCTGTTGAAACTTCAAACAAAAGGCGGGAAAGTATGAGAGAGCGAGAGAAATGCTTCCCGCAACGTTAAATCTTCGCAACCATGAATCGGTGTCTTTTTTTTATAATTATTACTTTTTTCCCTTTCATTTAGTAAATGGTCTCCTCTGAAGTCATGGTTGTATTTTCTTGACTAACTAGCACTTTGTTTGAACGCTCTCGTCTGCCTCTTTTTCTCAGAGGCGATGCGTTTTATTTTTTCGGGGAAATTACTTTCTGGCATTTATTTTTCGCTTTCTATTCCAGAAGAAGAAAAAAACCCGTGATGGTCATAGGGGGATAAATAACCATCCAAAGAGAGGCCTGAGAATGGTGCAGGAAATTGCTGGGCTTTTCGTCCGAAGAATTCCATAAATTTCAACTCTACTTTGCCCAGTTTCTCTCACCTGGTTCCGACACGTGCGTCAGGAATCACGTCGGGAAGATTTCCGTGTGAAATAAAATTCTGGCAACACGGAATAAATTTGTTTCTCGTATTATACTGTATACTGAAGGTTGTTAATTGCATGTTTATGGATTTTGATGAAGAAAAGCTCGATATTCACCCAACGAGCCCCGGATGTTTGGTTAAACACAGTGGAGCAAATTGATTACGGAATATGAGGGGTAGTTTAGTTTGCCACCCAAGCGGTGATTAATGGGCTCTGGGTGGCCCCCCCCTTTTTTTTCCCCTCCCCGGGAAAAATAATATTTTGCAAATACATATTTTTTTAACACGAACGGAAGTTGGTCTTGATTTTATTTTGCGTTTTGTTTTTGAAGCGTGGTCTAGTTGCGATTTTAATTTGTAGGCGGGGGGGATGCTAAGGAATTTTTGGTCCACGTGGGCGCGGTGGGACATGTTTCGGAATTTTGTTTTTCCAAAAGTCCGACGAATCTGCCCCGTGGCTTGTTTTCTAGTGCTTCTCTCGTTTTTTTCTGAGGTTAACCACCTGCCAAAATCTTTCTTGTTATTTTTTCATTCCTGCCGAAAGGAGGATAACGAGAAAACCCCCAGTTCGGTGAAAATTGCGGAATCGACTCCTTGAAAAAATCCACCGATTTTTTTGTGGGATTTGAAAGGAGTCGGTGAAAAATCGATCGATGAATTTTTCGAACAGAGGTCTTGAGTTGATGCGTTTATAGTTGGGTTCGAGGGAAATTGTGAGAAATGTTCCCGACGTTTTTATTTTATTAATTTTTTTTTAGTCTTGTGAGCAAAAGTAGACTTTTGTTTTTCCTAGTTTTGTGCGGCGTTTTCATCGATTTAAAATAAAGAATAAAAAAGGGCATTACTTGACGACGATTTTATGGGAACTTCAAAGTGGTGGATACTGGTTCGAACCATTTTTCCTGGAAATAAATCTCCGAGAAACGCGTGAATCATGAAAATAAGCAGCGATTCACCTTTGGTAGTTGACTCAAGTACCGCGATTTTCGCCGAGGAAATTTCATGAATTAAATTTTGGGTCATGTTTCAAATTTGACGAGCGGAGAAATGATAGGAATGGATGTTGAAAATGATAATATATGCGTAAAAAATGAGCTGGTTGTGGATGCGATCCCCGGGTTTTATTGTTGGCATTGCCAATAAGTAGAAAAAGGGCCGTAAATTCTCGGTAAATTCTTTGCGAGAGCATTGTTGAAAACCTTTCGATTTGATGTGGACTTCACAATTCGAAACTATCCAACCCAGAACAAGAAAATAATGTCAAGAAATCAAACCCTGGAATTTCCAGAATTCATTTTAAAATTAAAATGACGAACTTATTGAGGTGGCTTTCGAAAATGACCCCAGAAACACGCGGCGAGATTTTGAAAACTTGATTTTGTTTCATACGAAAAGCTGAAGGAAAGCACAGATTTTTTTCTTTTTGGTTCTTTGAAATTATGAGGGATTCATCACCGGTGGCTGAATTTTAAAAATCAGGTAATTAATCGAAATTGAACGCATTATTTCAATTTCCACCGAAGCGTCTTCAAGAGAAAAATTGTATGAATTCATCTTGAACGATCGGAAATTTCACATAAATATGTCGGAATTTTAATTTTAATTTATAATTTTTATTGTTTCCTCTGAATTGAAAAAAAAATTACAGGGTTTGTTTGGAACTAATTTCGTTTTTTTCTTTTAATTTCAAGTCTCGCCCAATTGCTTGTGGAAGGAGCTGAGATTAAAATCCCCCATTTTTTCTTCTTGCCAAGAAAAAATTCGGAACATGCTGAGGATTTTTCTTCCCATCTTGGGTTACTTTGAATTCATCGGAATCCCTGGAGGATAAATGGACTTTGAAATGGAAACTAGGAGCCTCACATGAACAGGTAGCCAAAGCGCTACCCGTGTTCCAGGACGAGTAGTTTGCATTAATTTGCGTAGGAAAAAGAATCCCCTGGGGGGGGGGGGGAAAAGGATACAAAAAAGATTTTAAAGAGGTGTGGAAAAATAAAAGTGCGTATGTGTGTGTGTGGGGTTCGGGATTCTGGGGTTCGTGCTTGACGTCGTGTCACGCTTATCAACACATAACATCAAGAAACCCGAAATCGTTTGTTGGCCGATTCGTTTTCCCTAAAACTTTTTTTTTTCATTTTATTTTTTCTGTCTTCTTTTTTTTTCCAACTAGTGTGTAGTTTGTTACTCTGTCTTTCTCGCGCCCAATTTGCCCAACTGGTCGCTTTCCCCCTTTCTTGTCGGAATATTCATTCCTGATCTGGTCCCTACCCTCTCACCTGTACAACATAAACACGGACAAATGACAAAAAACCCTTCTGTTTTTCTTCTTCTTCTTAAACCCTGAAGGGCCTCCACCTTTTGCATACAAAAAAAAAAAAGGAGACGAACCCGCGCGTCGGGGTTTTGCATCACGGGTCTGATTGTCGAGAGCAACCCGCGGGGTTTTGTCCCCTTTTTGATGGGGCTTGCTGTTCCTGGGTTTGTTGCACTGCATTTTCTTGGTCATTTTTCGTCTTCTGGGGACTGAAACGTATTTTCCGCTGTGTATTGGAATAACGGAATCAATTCGGTAGAAAATTGATAGAAAAGAATCTTCGCTTGTTTGAATTACAGTTGTGATTAATTTAATTCGGGGGTGAAACAATTTTTACGCAGTCAAATTTTTTTTGATGAATTTCCCAAAACATGTGTTCATGTGTAATGAACTTGAATTTTCAATCCCAAAGTTATATTCTTTTAACGGGGTCAGTCAAATTTTTCATATGGTGAAGTCAGTTGTATTTTGCTGAAATTTCTACATTCGATCTTTCATTAAGTCGTGGAAGTGCAAATACAACTCAAGTATGATGCATATTTTAGAAAGTATTGTTCTTCAAAAAATCAAATGAACTATATTTCTCGTGAATCCTGTTTGGTTTTGCTTCAAAATGATATTTTCAGAGCATTATAATAACCTTCAAGTCAGCTGACTGAAGTGCTTTAATCAAGTTCATTATTCGGTTTCACAAATTGTAATACAGTACATTATAATTATTTTTCGAATTACCGAGCAGTTTCGGAAAGATTCTCGCGTTCTACTCTCGTCGTATTTTTATTTATTTCAAAATTGAGTTTTCAGGTGTGAGCATTTTGAAATGAAGTGACATTTCTTTTAATTTGAGAGATCTCACGAAAATATTTCGAAGTTTCACAAAATTTTCAGTGGTCTCCCAATTCACGAGAACGACCTTAGTTTTATTTTGTTGTCAATTTTTTAAAGCCCGAAGAACCGATTCGAATGAGTTGTGAATATTTTCGTGGGGAGAATTATTTCTTCCCAATGAATCTCAGTGAACCCGCTTCACAAAAATCGTCAGCTGTCGTTTGGTCAATGCAAAAAAAAAAAACAGTTTGCTTGATTTATGAAGTCAAGATTGACGAAGAGGACTCAACGTTCCAGTACTTTACATGCGGTAATATATTTTTTTCGGAAGCAAAAAATAAAAACAAATGAAAATTTGGAACTAAAAAGAGAAGGAGACAGTGGCTTTCGGTAGAAGAAGAAGGAGAAGAAGGGAAGAAAATTTTAGAGGCATTCAAAAGTTCCTGAGCAAGATTAATTGTCGCCTTTCAGGAGTTTCTGGGAGACGATTTGTCATTATTTGGAGGTATTTCGACGACGATCCTCGGAATGAAGTTGCGGACTCATTGACGATAAATTCTCGGGTAGGCAGGTGGTTTGTACTTCTCTCTGGGAAGGAAAATTTAGGGAATTCTTCGGGTGTATGACTCGGCGCTTCTCACCTGCGGTGAATTCCGAATTGCGTGCCCCAGCGTGGAGTCCTCGAACACGAAGAAAACGCCGCGTGCTTATTTTTTAAGTATCTGAAAAAAATTTTTGTATCTATTTTGTTTTTCGTGGTACGTGCCCCCCTCCCTCCCCCTTTTTCCCATTCGGTGTTTCTCTTGGTCGGGATCTTTTTTGGACGAGGCTTGTGAAGGAACATGTTGCGAGGTTTTTCTGTTGTGTCAGACTCGGTGATGCGAAATGAGAAGTGAAGTTGATGTCCGAATGTTGGGGAACAATTAGGACTGAAAATTCCCCCTATTTTATGTAAATCATTTATCATTATTTTGATTTATTAGTCGTGACGTTTCCAGTGTCATAAAAATCTGGTTAGGGTTATTTGACGAGACGTGAATGAGGTGTGAAAAGGAGATCATTCCGAATTTCGCCGAAAACTAAAATTGATGACTGAATATTGCGTGGAAATGATCATTTGATATTTAATTTTTTATATATAAATCATTTGTTGTTTATTTCGTCTTGAAAAGCGAGGACGTTCCCAGTTTATTTGACGAGGAATGAAAGTTTGAAAATAAAATCCTTTCAGTTTTCTTCGTAATGTCTGATGCAAGATGAGAACTTGAATGAACGTCCAAAAATTGTGGGAAAATACTGGAAATCCCCCTTTTAAGAATTGAACCATGATTACAATTTTATGTTCAATTAAACATTTAGTTTGTCTTCACTGTGTTTTTTCACTGAACATGACCCACGTTTCTCAGACCGAGATTTTTCGGACGATGTCTAAAAGATTTGAAAGAAAATTCAGTTTTTGCTGCACTCCTTGATATAAGATGAGAACTGAAGTTCAAGTCAGAATGGTTTTGTAAAAATTATTACTGAGAATCCCTGGTCATTTGGATTTTATCGACTGAATGCCGCCGGAAATTGATTGGAAATATTGCACTGCTTAATCCGCCAATTGCTGAAATTTTCGTGAATCGAAATTTTTCTTATAGCCGGAAGTACATTCGAGCCAAAATCTGCCTGATGATAATTCGACGCACCTTGCGACAATTTTTAAAAACCTTCGGAACCGTACGCGAATCAAATTGCGGAAACGAATGAGGCGAGGCAAAGATGAGTTTTTGGAATTTCCCCCATCATTTCCATGAAATATCCGGAAAAAATGCAAGTCCGTCAAAGAGGGGGATGAAAAAAAAAAACAAGTTGGTTGTAGCATTTCGGGTCTCCTGCTGAGCAACCCTTCATTTGTTCCCCGTGTAGGGGGGGGGGGGGGAGATGATTTTTATTGAATTCCGCCGGCCGGTGGCGGCGTTTTTCTGACACCGTGGAAGAATTTCGGCGGTGTTTGTATATTCTCTAAAAAAAAAAGCTTTTTTTGCATCAAAATCGAGTTTTCCGGCTTATAAAGATGGGGCTTCTCTCGCTTTCTGTTGAATGTTTTTTTTTCTACCTGAGATTCTGTCGTGCAAATGAGCGTGAAATATTCACTAAGCAGTCGTTTTTCGTTTGCAAATCGCGTCCACATGGTCCGTCGGTGAGGAAAAATATTTATTTTTTTCCCGCATCAATTCCGTTGAGCATTCCTCGAAATTATTTTTTATATTTGTCTCAAAATGTTATGTTTTCAAAGAAAAAATTATGGAACCTTTCTTTGAGAAAAATTAGCGTTTCGTCAATGAGTTCAACATTCGAGTTCGACATTGTTCCAAACTGAAGAGTTTGAGAATGGAATTTTATTTCTCTCTGTAAAGTTTGCTGAAATAGAGACAAAGGCCGTAGAATTGGTTTGCTCTACATCTGCGAAATATTTTGGAAATTAAAAACCCGTTTTAGATGTTTTTTTTTGTGTGTGTGGAAAATATTACTGCTTGTAATTCCGCCATTGGACAATTTTCTTTTATCTAATGCTACTGTAGTTCGGAGTTTAAAAAAAAAGATTTCGAATACGTTCGACTGACTATTTTCAGTAACAATAGCAAAGAAATATCCTCGAATCGTTTGTGGTAGAAGAAACAGCAATTGCTGTGTTGGAAATGGAACGTGTGAATTTTTATCCCTCGAATTTCGCTGCTCTGTTTCACGCTGCTTTCAAAATAAATTCGGAGTTGTTCCAAATTTCAGGTTTCGAAGGAAAAAAAAAACTGTATCGTCAATCATTTATGCATAGATTGTCGAACGCATTGAGCTCCTAAAAAATTCGCTGACTTTCTATGAATAATTTTCCTGAGCAGGTCTTCAAAATTGAATTTTCCAGTCGGTATTCGTTGGAAAACTCAATCCCGAGTTCAAAGACACCCTGTTTTAAATGCAACTGCTGACGAATCTCTGTGATGGAACCTATTCGAAACCTCGTCATCGATTTGTTCCGGATTCGATTGTTGAAAAGCCCTTGTTTTGTTTTATTTCATTGTTCCACGTTCAGCTTCCGGACGATTCTTTTCGCCCTGGGGCTGTTTCTAACTAGCGTGAGATGAAGTGAGAATTTGTTTCCCCGAGTCCTCTGACCTGACTTTGAAATGAATCGCTGATGGATGTGTTGAATAACCTTAGACATTCTCAGAAAATTTTATCCATCTCATGTGTGCTGTAAAAAAAATCCAAATTTTCTTCAAAAGGCGTAACGCTTTCATTAGCGAAGCATTTATCGTCACGAACAAGGAAGAATCAAGGCCGCGAGATGGAAACATTGTTTCGTGGTTCGTGATGTTGCGAGATGAATGACTTCCTGTTTCATTCCTGGGAACAGGTGTTATTTCCTTCCGGTTGTCGTCGGAATTCCGCGGGAATAAGGAGAAAGAAAAAAATAAAGGGAGAATATTATGAGGTGGAAGGCAAAAGTTTCACCCGCAATAATGTGAGTCATCGGTTTTGCCCCAGAAGCCCTACAAAAAACCCGAACGTGATTTCCAAGTTTAAGTCTATGCCCTGGGAATGTTAACACCAGAGATTCTGAATGGACATGGTGTGCCAGAAAAAAAAAAATAGAGAGATTTTAATTTTATTTCAGGAAGTGTCTCATCGAAGTCAATCCAGTTTTCCGAAGGATGTTCAATTTGTTTAAATTTTTAAGTAACATTGCATGACTGGCACGCACATTTGAACAAAACGAAGAAAATTGAGATTGTTGTCAGGTAATTAAAAAAAAAAGGCTGAGGTTACATCAAAAGTTTGTCCCAGTTTCGCGCGTGTGTAATTGACTTGCTGTCATTTTTTCCTGCAAAATATTTTTCCAGTTTTGATTAAAATATTACTAACGCCCCCTTGAAGTAAAAGGAGAAAATTCAGATTGTTGTCATGCAATTTAAAAAAAAAAAGAGAAGCTTAGGTTTCATGAGAAGTTGTCCCAGTTCCGCGCGGCTTTAACTGATTTGCTTTACAGTATGTCGTTTTTTTCTGCAAAATATTTTCGCTGTTTTGAGTGAAATATTTCGGAATTCCTGAACTTTTTTTTTTAATTCGAAGCCGAATTTGGCGAATCGCATTAAAAGAATGTAAAGGGTTGACTGTCGCAGTTCTGCGAATTTTGCGGTTGAAAATATTGTTGTCCAGTAGTTGTTTTCTGGTCTACCCTTTATCTTATTGCAGTATTTTTTAAATGACTTCGTATTTTTCGACAACAGAACATTTTCCGGTTGTTGATTCTATTTGCAAATAGGACTAGAGATTCACTGGTGTGGTACTGTACCAAAATTGTAAAGATGGAATGTTACTGAAGAAGAAGTTCCTGAAAATTTGCGCGAAAATTTCGTTAGGTAGCTAGAAGTTCAACGCTTCCCCCCCCTTTTTCATGAGGATTATCCCTTTAAAAGTTGAGGGAAGGTCAATTTTTCTTCCGACGACCTCATTAACCCGAGCTTGGCGGCGGACTTCCCACAGCAGTCGACCTAACGGGAGTGACACATGACACGCTTCCCGGATTTCAGGTAGCTTTATTTCATTAAAATCCCCTTGACTTTAAAAAAATTGTTTCATGCTTATTTTACTATTTTTCTTTTCGTAATTTAACGGAATATGAGGCCGGAAGTTTAATGACACAAACGGCGCAGCGAATCGTGACGAAGTGGCGAAGGTCTGAGTGAGGTGAGGTGAGCAGTTTTCGGGTTCGTTCCTTCACCAGAATACCCTACTGAGGTATTTTATTTTTAATTTTTTCAGTAAAGAAGAAACACTTGAATTCATACAAATTAACCCTATTTAATCTGTGAATGTGTTTTATTTTGTCTTGGCTTTGAAATCAAGAATTGAGGTGACGGTGTTTGATTGCTGAAATGATGCGTTTTTCTACTGCTGGAGGAATCCTTTTTTAAAAATTCTCTCAATAATTTCTTAAAAAAAAAAATCGGCGAACCTGGATTTTATTCAGGTAATGGAGCAGATCGTTTTTTTTCTTCAAATTTTAATCGGATTCTGAAAAGTTGGACATCTTTTCCTCGTACTTAGTGTCGAAGGTCTGATTGAGTTGAATTGAATAGTTTATTTTATCTGCTGAAGTTTATCTCTTGATCAGTGGCATTCTTCGATTTGCCCCGAGGGTATAATTTATTGAAAATTCATTTCTTTTCCCTTTTTCAACGGTAATCCTTTTTCCAAGTTCCTAACTTGAAATTTTCGCTGTTTATTAAAGCTAAAATTGACGACTGGATTTGTTTTTGCTCAGTAGACGATGTTTGGGATTTTTGAACGCGTCAAAATTATGTTTTTTGCGGCATTTCTCATGCAAATCCTCTGCTTTCATAATTTATTTCTCGGGCTTCTTCTTTTAATCTTGCCCGCCAAGTTTCCAAGAGTTAGAATAAGTCGATGAGAAAAATAGTTGTTTTTACTTTTTAGTTTTTTTGCAAGCTTAGAAATAGAAAAAAAAGCGAGGAAGTCGGGAAATGGTTTGAAGTAACCTATTCGGCGGTGAAAGAAGCTATGTTTTCTCACGCGAGGTCATCCGGAAAGGCAGCTAGGTCATCGGACATCAACACGGATCGATCATGGGTACATGGGGACGAAGCGATTCTTTTTCCGTTTCCATTTTTATTTTTTTGATTTCCGAGTTTTTTTCTGCCCTCTGCTCTTCTGTTACTTCTGTAGTAAAGGCGAGATCAAAAGCTTACTGTTAGGATAAAAACTTCTTTTATAAAAAGCCCACGACTAAAAGCGACGCTGAAAGATGGCCGTTGCAATGACTCCTGGATCACAGAAGAGCTCTACAATTTTTTATTGGTAGGAAAATATTTATTCCAGGTTTTGAATTGTTAACGTCTGACATTTGCTTTTCGGCATGATTTCGTCGTGTCAAGGTTGATTTGGGCGAATAGGTTCAATAATTTTCTTGCGGTTTTTTTTTTGTTTTTGTGGCAGCCAACGGTTGTCATTTTTGGTTGTGGCAGAATTTTTTTGATTATCGAAAGAAATTTGTCTCTACTGATTCCGTTGGTTACGATTTGATGCATAAGAAAATATTTTTATTGTGGTTTTCATAAAGGGGAATGGAAAAAATGTAGAATCCGGTGGGTTTATTCTTTTGTTCCGCTGTATTTTGCTGTTGTCAATTTGTCTGATTTGCTGGTGGTAATTTCTCAAGAATGAAAAAAAAAATTCAGAATTTATCTGGCTAAATTCGGAACTTTCACCATATTTTATGCTTACAATTTTTAAATATTTTAATATTTTATGCCCATAAAAACGTTTACCTTTGCCGTTAGAGTTGGCGGTTAAATTTTTTAAATATTCGTCAAGTCAGTCACAAAGCTCCTTCTATGACTTATAAAAATTACTCTTCATCACCTAAATAAAAAAATCCGGAAAATATTAAGCAAAACTGCTCGAACAGCAAAGTAAGGTACTGTTGAAAAGGGAGCGCGAAGATCAAGAAATTGGCGAGAATTCTTGACAGTTACAAGATTTCTGAATATTTTTTAATTGATCATAATAAAGTCAACAAGTTATCAAGCCACTCGATCATTGGTCATTAATTTTTTTTCGCATCGAAACTTCGACGTCCGAATGGTTAACAGGACGAGACACTCATGTCGTGCTCATCACTTGTCAAGTTGTCCGTAACGCCCCGGATTTTTTCCTACGACCTAATCTAGATTATAAGCGTTTTCTTGTCCTGATTTTTAACGGTATACTTATTTTATTTTTTGTGCAAATTAAGGAGGCTCGAATCAACTAGTCGGCGAGAATCGGGACCGAATCAATCCAATTAATGCGACACGCGGATCAATCAAAGCGCTGACAAAAGCTCGCCGTGTCTTTTTGATTTGTGAAAATCTTTTTGAGAAGGGGAGCACCGGAGAAAATTGTTATCTTGTTACACCATCGAATAAATCCTTTTTTTCGAAAAGAGAAATAAGGCGCACACAAAAAAAAATAACAACAGGGTCACGATTTTGTAGTCCGTGAGAGGCAATTAAAAGTCAGAAACCGAGTGTTCCGTACGTCTGTGATTTGGACACGGTTTAAATCCGTGACGACTCTGGCTAATTAGGGGAAAAAACCACTAAAATTACTGACACTTCAACTCGTTTTTAATTTGGTGCAAAGTAATAAAATTTACTGAATTTTTTACGCCTTTCGTGAAGCGTGATGGAAAGCTACACTTGAATTTTATTGGTTGTAAAATTGTTGGAAGATTTGTTGTGGTCTCGTCAATCTTTATTTCTGTTCATTTTTCACCGGATTTTTGCTCGTGAAGGAAATACAATTTTGTACTGTATTCATATTTCAACGGGAAGCATTTTGCGAAGGGCTTCAATTCACAAAAAGATGAAAAATTGATTCCTGATAGGAGATTTTCATCTTGTCCCGCATGTTTTACATTTTTCAAGCGAAAGACAGAGTGCAAACCTAGATTAATACTCCAATGCAACAGTGTTTAAGCTTATTAGCCTTTACCTTCTTTTTAAAGAGAAAAAATGCCACATAAAGTTGCGGGAGTTAATTACCTCTAATTAAACGTTTACTGTTGCGTTTCGATTTGTTTTGGAGGCCACATCAAAGGAAGTTTTTTCATCACCTCCAAAATGTTTTTAAATTTCTAATCCATCTTTTTTTTCTGTTCTGAAAAACAGTTTTTCCGCATGAGTGTAATGTTTCAAAAATGAATCCAATTATGAGTTTACGGTTTCATAAATTCAGAAAAATTTAATGTGAGGGAAAATGCTATTAGTTTTTCACGTTTTATTTGAACACCATTATTTAATCGAAATCATTTCGCAAATCACGTGCGTGTCGATTTGTTTGAAGGTCATCGAAACGGAAAATTTTTTTTGTCGCTTCCGTAAATTTTTAACCTCTCTTCGATCGGTTTCCACTTTTTTCTGATCTTTGAACGAAAATAAGGTTTCCCCTTGTTCTCCGTATAAAACGTTTGGTCATACGTAAAAAAAAAGTTCACTTTCAAGAATGCCCCGTGGGCAGGGTGAAAAACACATAATAAACGTTCACCGTAAACGTCGCCGCGAAGTAAAAAGGGTTATCATTAACCCTACCTGGTGTTCTCACAGGAAAAAAAAAATGAATGAATAAAATTTAAAATAAACCACGCAAATGGTTGGGTTCTCATAATAAACCTAAGGCCATGTTTTTTCTTGGTCTTCTTGCTCTAAACCGTGTTGGGTGGAATTAGTGACTGCAGCTCATCCCTATGGGCGTAAGTGCAATTATGTTTCCCGAGTCGGAGTTGGTTAAAAAAAAAAATTGGGATCCAGAGGTGGTGCCTGGGATGTTCCCGAAAATTACGCCGGAAGATAAACATCGGGGCAAGAGGGAAGTTTCGAAAATTTATGCAGGTGTGTTTGAGAAAGGGGGGGATAGGATACTGGCTTAGCTGGGGCCAAAGAACCCCTTTGGGTTTCGGGAAAAGAAGGAAGGAAACGGGTTCAAGATCGGTCCGCAATTACCTTCTTTTCGGGGCGGATGAAATTATTACGTACGATGCACCGCCATGATGCTGATGCCTTCTCGCAAGTTCTTTTTCTTTTTTATTTCCCAAGTTTTTGAAATATACAGTATATGTATTTTTTTTAAAGCCAGGGTTCATTGTTGCCCTCTTTGGGACGGACGTCGATTCCTTCCCTTAGGGTGAAGAAAAAAATACCCTCTGGGTTTATGGGACTGCAGAAAAAAATACTCTGAATACTCATGCGCTAAAATTCCACCTTCAGTATCGAGAATCAGAAAAAATTTCGGGATTAAGTAGTGTTGGAAGAATTGTTGAAGAAGTCGAGGGGATCTTTATAAAAGTAGCTTTTATTCCATCATAAAAAAGGTACGGAACTCCATTTCATCAGAACACCCAAAGCTGACTTTTTTTTAACAACCCATGACCTCGTGCGCTAAAATTCCACCCATCGAAAATCTGGAAATTTTGTCGCCAATTCATCAAAACCCGCCTCACAACTTGTGCAGCTGCAAGTGAAAGGTTACTCTGAAATAACCATGCATTTTAACCATGGAACTAGAAATTGAGTCGCATTTCACTTTTTTTTTGTGTTCGAACGAAAGGTTCGTTGTTGCCTTGGAAACCCGCGAAGGTACTCATGAACCAATCATTTGCCTAAAGAGCCAAGTAAATCATTAAAATTCTTACAATTTCCCTTTTTTATCAAGTAAGGGGTTCTGTGATGCCCTGGGCGGAACGGGGTGCTTCAGTCATAATTGGTTCATTAATGTTTCGGGAGAAATCACGGAAAAACCACTGGAATTTCAGCTTGCTAATTCAGAACTTACTTGAAAACTGCATGTACTTGAGCATCGATTCACACGCAGATCCGCGAAATAAATAAAAAATAATTGCGATTGATTTTTCTGCGTTTGAGGAGCAATAGTTCATCGTTGTGATGAGAAATGGGTCAAATAGCATTCAGTATTTTTGTCGGAGATTCTTCTAAAATCTGTGAAAGTTTCAAAAATAGCTTGACTGAGACATCCTAAGGACATTACAGTAAAAAGTTGTGTTTTTTAACAAGGGTTTGAATTAAATTTCTGCCTGTCAAAAGAACAGGGCTTGAAAGGCATTTTCATGTAATTTTGGAGGTGGGATTCTCACATTGCAGTAACTTTGCCGAAAACAGCGTGTAAGATTTAGCTTTCCAAGCCTTTCGTTATAACTTCAATTATTTTTGAAATTTTGGGTTGGTTAGCATTTTCGATCCAGAATCTGAGGACAGAACAAGAGCAAGGTGTCTTTCCTGTAAAATCGAAGCACGCCTCTCCGAAAAAATGAAAAAGAAAATTCTTGTGACTTCTTGAAAATTTCCTCTCGGCATATCCTAATTTTATTAATTTCGGCATTTCAAAAATTTCTCGAAAATAATGTGTTAGAATTAACTTTCCAAATCCTTCGCCAGAACTTTAATTACATTTGAAAATTTCAAGAATAAATGGGTGTCGATAGCATTTTCGATCCAGCATCTGAGGACATATTAAGAACAAGGTGCATTTCCTGTGAAATCAAAGCTTGACTTTCCACAAAAAAAAAGAAGAAAGAATATATAAAACCGTAAATTTTCACAGACTTCTTGAAAATTTCCTCTCGCCATATCCTAATTTTATTTATTTCGGCAATTCAAAAATTTCTCCAAATTAATGTGTTAGAATTAACTTTCCAGATCCTTCGCCAGAACCTTAATTACATTCTAAAATTTCAAGAATAAAAGGCTGTCGATAGCATTTTCGATCCAGCATCGGAGGACGTATTAAGAACAAGGTGCATGTCCTATAAAATCAAAGCTTGACTTTCCAAAAAAAAAAAGAAAGAAGAAAAAATATGTAATAAATTTCCAGAGACTTCTTGAAAATTTCCTCTCACCATATCCTCATTTTATTCCTCATTTTTATGACAGTATCTCGTCGGTCATGATTTTTAGTCTGGGTGTTTTTATATACAGCCTCGCCCTTCCTGGTAAGTGTCTGGTCGTGTGTTTCGGTGCGGAGGAAGTCTCGGGTTCTCGCACCTGGGGGCTTATCTCTCCTGCCCACAACTTTTCCTTTCGCGAGAAGGCAGAAGGGAAATTGCCGGGTTATGAGCGGCGATATCGTGGGCTATGAATTTCTGGCTTCGTGGCCTTTTTTTTCTTTTTTTTTTCAACCGGATAATTCCAGAGGGGGCCTGTAGGACTTTTTTACATTAATTTTTCCTGACATTTTTTGGTGAAAATTTAGAGTTTTCGTCGTCCGCGATTGAGCAATTTTTTTGAGTGGAAATTCGAAGTCTGATTTTAGCGGAACCTTTTTTTCGTGTGACAGAAAAAAAGCTAGGAAGATGGAGAATTGTGAGAGGCGAGAAGGACGCGAATTTCCACTCAGATTTGGGACCATTTTGTTAAAATAATATTTATATTATATTTTTAATTCATTTACAAGTTCGAAAAAAATCCCCTTTTTTGCATTCAGAGAAAATTGTGCTCACAACGGCCTCGAAATCGGCAGTAACGAATGAACTGAATTTTCTTTTGTTGGGCCCCGATTTTCTTCCAATCCATTCCTTTTTTCGCAAATTTCCAATTATGAATTTTTTTCGTTCGAAAAAAAATCGTGTTTTAACCGAAATTCGTAGAAAAAATATTATTCAATGGCGATTTGTCATTTTGTAGTCACGAGGGACGTAATGAGGAAAAATCGAAAAGTAGGAGCGTTTTCCGAGGAATTTTCTATTTTAATGGGAATTATTCATGTTTTTGCCGCGGCAATGATCGGAAAATAATTTTTATGCCATTTCGAAGCGTGAAAAAATGATCCATGTTTTACCTTCAAGTCCAAGAAAGAACTTCAAGTTGGTGCATTTTTCCGTGGGTTTCAAATTGCTTCTGAGTCAATTTTTGGTCTTCATACAGAAGAAGAATAATTTCTTCGTCACTGATGAAAAAATTCTTCGTTGTAACTCGAGTCAAATAAGGAATTTTACCTATGACAACACTTCCGAGGGGGAAAAAAATCAGAACAAACTGGAAGTCGGCAAATTTCCGGCTGGGTTTCAATTTGCTTTCGAGTCGCGCGGAAATGTCGAAGGATTCTTGGCAAAGGGGAGGAGAGAAAACTGTTTGCTTGGACGTGGAGGAATTCATCCAGACGATTTCCGGGGTTTCGAGTGCAAAGAAAGAAAAAAAAACGAAACAAAAAGTTGAACGGATGTTTTTTCGTCCTTCAATCTGCTGTTGACACGAGTCTCGTTGGAATGAGCTGTGCAAAAAAAGAAATATATATTCTTTCGACCGGATGAAAGTTCACTGACTTACATCACGTTTTTTACGTGTTCAACGCGATAACGAACGTTTTCTGCCGGAGAAAATTGGTAGGACTGTTAATAATGGAGAGGTTTTGCTAAAACCCGATTTGTCTGGATTTCAATCCTGGAATTTTCAGCATTTTAAACTGAGAAAATTTGAATATAGAACAGGATGTTCTAGAAATATTTTAGTGCCTGGTGAATCAGTTATTGTAATTTAAATTTTTAAAATTTGTTTCTAATTTCATTCCTTAGAATGGCAAACTGCGATATCAGGCTTACTTCAACTCATCTCTAACTTTGAATAAATGTTCCTGAGAGTATTGATCATCCATGAACTCTGAAAAAATGTGGTATTCATTATTTTAAATTTATTTTAGTATACTGCAGTTGATTGATTTTCACTGAGTTTTAGGAATCTTTTAATTTTTTTTATAATATTTTGGACCGCATTTCAAGCTACCCTTTTTGTAGTAAATCTTAAACGCTTTCAATTCTGAGCAGCACTCGAAGATAAAATATTTTTGAATCTGGCTAAAAAAAAAAAGTTCCGATAGATTTTCACGTTTTTCGTCAGAAATATTTCCAAATGTTGACAGCTTTCGCTGATTTTTGGCGGTTGTACGAATTTTTAAACTTGGCGGTTGGAGTCGATGCAGACGGAAAACTTCGGCAAGTAAATGCCTGCCGCAAAGCTTACGCGTATTTCAAATTTTGGAAGATTTGGAAATTGAACTCGGGGTTATTTTCTAAATAAGGCCCATGTCAGAAATTTGGAAACTGAATCATTTACTTGTGTTCCTTCCGTGTTAATTGAACAAGGTGCTCGAACGCCGCGCCCCAACGTCGCCTACGCGCGGAATGCGCAAACAATTCTCCTCGTTGTTCTCAAGTTTGTCCAGGGCACGATCCATTTCCTCTTTTTTTTTTTTGCATTCCCATTTTCAATGTTTTTATTTCGAAGCCCTTCGAAGTTTTGAAACACGAAAGCTCGTTGCCAAGTTTGTTTCCGAGAGAGAGAAAAAAAATTAGTTTCTGGGTTCCGTGTATTTGATGTATGGATTACCCAGGTTCGGTATGCGACGTTCTGCTCTGCTCTGCTCGGAATTGTGAACGAAATGCGTTAAAACAATCATTCACTTGGCCTTTTCTCTCAACGAAAAAATTCAAGGGTCAGTAATTGTCTTGAATAATATTTCTAAATTTTGTTTCAATTTTTTTCGTTGCAGGTGAGTTTATCCTGACTTTTTTGCTGTGCTGTTCCGGTACGGGTGAGAAAATCTCTGGAAACGTTTGAATTTCTTTTCGATTTCATGTTTGTGCAGAAAAAGGTGTTCCTGATTTCCAAGGTAGAAATTTCAATTTTTAAATTCACTTGAAGAGTTAAAAATTGAATGAAACTTCAGGTTCAAGCAACGAAAAAAAAAATCCAAGGATTGTATCTTGAATTTCTAAAAATTGTAGGGACTACTGGACACTTTCCTAATCGACGGTCTCGTATTGCAACATATAGTTGTGTCGTCAGGTCGGTAATTTATGAGTGATCAATTTTTAAAAGATCATTAACCGCATTTTCAGAGCGTTTAGTTTCAAGAGCGCGTGATGGAGAAAATATGAATAGAGATTTGGCAATGTGCGACTCATGACCCATGAAATGGATACCTTTTATGCTTTTCCTGTCGTTTTTGGAAATAGTTCTTTTTTTAATGCAGAATACATTAGAGAACAACATAATAGTCGACTGNCCTCGAAATCGGCAGTAACGAATGAACTGAATTTTCTTTTGTTGGGCCCCGATTTTCTTCCAATCCATTCCTTTTTTCGCAAATTTCCAATTATGAATTTTTTTCGTTCGAAAAAAAATCGTGTTTTCACCGAAATTCGTAAAAAAAAATTATTCAATGGCGATTTGTCATTTTGTAGTCACGAGGGACGAAATGAGGAAAAATCGAAAAGTAGGAGCGTTTTCCGAGGAATTTTCTATTTTAATGGGAATTATTCATGTTTTTGCCGCGGCAATGATCGGAAAATAATTTTTATACCATTTCGAAGCGTGAAAAAATGATTTATGTTTTTTTACCTTCAAGTCTAAGAAAGAACTTCAAGTTGGTGCATTTTTCCGTGGGTGTCAAATTGCTTCTGAGTCAATTTTCGGTCTTCATGCAGCAGAAGAATAATTTCTTCGTCACTGATAAAAAAAATTCTTCGTTGTAACTTGAGTCAAATAAGGAATTTTACCTATGACAACACTTCCGAGGGGGAAAAAAACAGAACAAACTGGAAGTCGGCAAATTTCCGGCTGGGTTTCAATTTGCTTTCGAGTCGCGCGGAAATGTCGAAGGATTCTTGGCAAAGGGGAGGAGAGAAAACTGTTTGCTGGGACGTGGAGGAATTCATCCAGACGATTTCCGGGGTTTCGAGTGCAAAAAAAAAAAAAAAAAAACGAAACAAAAAGTTGAACGGATGTTTTTTCGTCCTTCAATCTGCTGTTGACACGAGTCTCGTTGGAATAAAAACTGTTTGCTGGGACGTGGAGGAATTCATCCAGACGATTTCCGGGGTTTCGAGTGCAAAGAAAAAAAAAAAAAAACGAAACAAAAAGTTGAACGGATGTTTTTTCGTCCTTCAATCTGCTGTTGACACGAGTCTCGTTGGAATGAGCTGTGCGAAAAAAAAAGAAAAATATATTCTTTCGACCGGATGGAAGTTCACTGACTTACATCACGTTTTTTACGTGTTCAACGCGATAACGAACGTTTTCTGCCGGAGAAAATTTGTAGGACTGTTAATAATGGAGAGGTTTTGCTAAAACCCGATTTGTCTGGATTTCAATCCTGGAATTTTCAGCATTTTAAACTTAGAAAAATTTGAATAAAAGTTTTAATGCCTGGTGGATCAGTTATTGTAAAATTTTCAAAATTTGTTTCTAATTTTATTCCTTAGAATGGCAAATTGCGATTTCAGGCTTACTTTAACTCATCTTCAACTTTGAATAAATGTTCCTGAGAGTATTGATCATCCGATTCATCCATGAACTCTAAAAAAAATGTGATATTTAGTATTTTAAATGTATTTTAGTATACTGAAGTTGATCGATTTTCACTGAGTTTTCGGAATCTTTTAATTTTTTTTTAGGATTTTGGTCCGCGTTTCAAGCTGCCCTTTTTGTAGTAAATCTTGAACGCTTTCAATTCTGAGCAACACTCGAAAATAAAATATTTTTGAATCAGGCTAAAAAAAAAATTCCGATAGATTTTCACGTTTTTTCGTTGGAAATATTTCCAAATGTTGACAGCTTTCGCTGATTTTTGGCGGTTGTACGAATTTTTAAACTTGGCGGTTGGAGTCGATGCAGACGGAGAACCTAGGCAAGTAAATGCCTTCCGCAAAGCTTATGCGTATTTCAAATTTTGGAAGATTTGGAAATTGAACTCGAGTTTTTTTCTTCTAAATAAGGCTCATGCCAGAAATTTGGAAACTGAATCATTTACTTGTGTTCCTTCCGTGTTAATTGAACAAGGTGCTCGAACGCCGCGCCCCAACGTCGCCTACGCACGGAATGCGCAAACAATTCTCCTCGTTGTTCTCAAGTTTGTCCAGGGCACGATCCATTTCCTCTTTTTTTTGGCATTCCCATTTTTAATTTTTTTATTTCGAAGCCCCTCGAATTTTTGAAACACGAAAGCTCGTTGCCAAGTTTGTTTCCTAGAGAGAGAGAAAAAAATTAGTTTCTGGGTTCCGTGTATTTGACGTATGGATTACCCAGGTTCGGAATGCGACGCTCTGCTCTGCTCGGAATTGTGAACGAAATGCGTTAAAACAATCATTCACGTGGCCGAAGTGTTGAAAAAATGTGTTTGAAGAAAAAATTCAAGGATCGGTAATTGTCTTGACTAATTTTTCTAATTTTGTTTCAATTTTTTTCGTTGCAGGTGAGTTTATCCTGACTTTTTTGCTGCGCTGTTCCGGTACGGGTGAGAAAATCTCTGGAAACGTTTGAATTTCTTTTCGATTTCATGTTTGTGCAGAAAAAGGTGTTCCTGATTTCCAAGGTGGAAATTTCAATTTTTAAATTCACTTGAAGAGTTGAAAATTGAATAAAACTTCAGGTTCAAGCAAAGAAAAAAAAATCCAAGGATTGTATCTTGAATTTCTAAAAATTGTAGGGACTACTGGACACTTTCCTAATCAACGGTCTCGTATTGCAACATATAGTTGTGTCGTCAGGTCGGTAATTTATGAGTGATCAATTTTTAAAAGATCATTAACCGCATTTTCAGAGCGTTTAGTTTTGTCTCGCGCACTACCTCTTTTATACTTATCTCTAAACCGTTACACGCTGAGTACTGGGTACTTTACCTATGGAAAATACGAAAAGGACAGCAAAAACCTTTATCAAGAAAAAAATTACGTCTTATGTATAGAGAACAACATAATAGTCGACTGAATGTATTTATTTATTCTTTTCGGTTCTCGCTGGAATCTTTTTGTTACTTGTGGGTCTGATACGTTTTGAGCCGAGGCGGAACCGCAAAAAGCTTGTCATTGGGATGCAGTTGTTGACTCGGCGTTGCCGAAAGGAATGTTTTGTTGTGTTCGGTGTACGTGACTTTGTTCAGCTGTTTTATTTTTATTCTTCTGCTGAAATGCAGTTTTTTTTTTTCGTGCGGAAACTTGGCAGAAAAGTTTTGCGGTTCGAATGATGTGTTGCGGATAAATGGCTGGGGAGAAAAGGAGAGTTTTCGGCGGATTTTTAGCGTCTGAGATTCCGGGACAGATTTTGTGTATATTTTATTTTTTTGTTGGGGAAAAACGCGTTCTTCGAATTCCTTTTTCCGCTTGTCGGGTTGAAGGCTTAATTCTTGTTGAAAACGAGGATGAAGCTGGGTTTAAGATGAATGAGCTGGAATGCTGCGAGGCCTCGGTATCAACATCCATAAAATAAAAAACTCAAAGATTCCAAGAATTTTATCTCAGTTTTTATTTTTAAACGCTCGAGAATCACGAAATGTTTCTGCCTTCGAGCATGTTACACGTTTGAAAATTTTCAACGATTTTTCCAACATTTTATGAATAGTTAATCCTTTTTTTTCAACACCTCCATTGTGAGACATGCCGTCTATTATTTTTCCATATTTCATCACAACGTTATGTTCTTAGAGGTGAGCTGAAACATTTTTCTCAAAATTTCCAACGTAAATAAAAAGCAAAACCTAAACGAAAAACTTAATTTTAGCTATAAGTTAACATAGATATGCATTAAACTCACACGGAAAAATTTAACCTCGTGTGTCTTGAATTAAACGTTGATTTATAATCGGCTAGGCTTAGAAATAAAATTGAAAATTTTGGACATTGATGTGGAATTACTGTATTTTTATGCTGAGGTTTTAGTTAAATCAATCAAGTGTCTCGGAAATCCTTGCGGCGGATATTTTTATGACTTCTGTGTGTCAACGTTTTGTAGAAATATTGCATCAATGTGTATATAATTAGCTCCTTAATACATTCTCGTTTTTTTTTTTATTTCTGCGCTGAAAATGCTTCAATTATTATTTTGGCTAGTAGATTATCCTTTCGTATAATATTAATGATCAGTGTGCTGGGTTCAGTCGTTATTCCCGAAAAAAAATATCGTGAAAATGAAGCTCATTTTCAGTTTAAAAAAAATATTATTTTAAAGATTTTTTCCGAGTTCTCTGTTTTTATGAGTGTAGAAACCACCTGATGCGGTTAGTTGATGATCCTCCCCTTTTCTGGTGGAATGGTTGGTTTGGTTTCAAGCCTGAAAAGCTCAACGACCGGTTAAACAACATCAGGGACCCTTAACCGAAAATCGGTACTTGTGGCTCCCCGACCAAGTACTGCGAAAAATCCGTACTGCGGTCTTTCAACCAGGGTGAAAAAAACGGGGGATGACAACCCACCCGTGCTTTAATGGGCTGCTGACTTTTTCCTGGCCTTTGCCTTTTGTGCAGGAATAAAAAAATTAACCCCCGGGGGTATTTTTTTTCTTTTTGCCTTTGATAGAAAAAAAGGGGGAACATGACGTGACAGGGGGTAATCTGGTGAAGAAAAGATGGATATTCTTCGCACCCGCGGTTCTGAATCCTCGACGTCAGCGGACTTCATTTTTCGTCCCAGGAGCTGGCATTGGAATTGAGACACACTTTTTTTTGGTGGGGGTGATTTTTGGCAGAGTATGAAAAGATTGTGACCTTGGCGACTTTCTTCTTTGGGGTTTTGTTGCGGCCTCCGGGAGGGAAAAAAAAATAGGGAGGAGACGACGAAAGATGATATGAGTGAGGGGAGAATGTCATTTTATTTATTTTTATTTTTTGCAACTACGATTTTGCAGCGGAAAGGCGCGATATGAAGGAATTGGCACGTCTCGGAGACGCTGTTGACGCGCCTTTTGAGGTACCAAGTTGCTTTAGAAATCTG